>JAGFBZ010001576.1:0-54201 GCA_018398805.1 Hirundichthys speculiger | reverse complement strand
CATAACGTGATGTTTGGGACGGTGTTTGCAGCTGGGTTTCAATGCCCGGTTGCCGCAGTGTTGTTTCTGTCAACTGTTAATATGTTAGGCATGCCTCTAAAAGTAGCTGATTTGCGCATCTTTTTACTAGATTCATTAATATTACCATATTTTTGTCCCTGTCACTTCCAGAAAATACCACCTAAAAGCTTGGTTCCAAGAAATTACCTTCTCCTGCAACTAATGGCTAAGGCTATAAAAGAAATCTATGTTAAGAAGCTACGCAGTATTGAGTAGTGATTGTAAACATATTAATGTCATACGTTTATAATTTAACATTACTCCCTGAATTTTCTCCTCTGATTGACTGACAGTTTGTGTGTTAACGCCACGTAAACACATAGGTCGCACGGCTAAAGTTTAATCACATCACATACATCTTTTCCACAAAACGTCTTGTAACCAAAGCAACGTAACTCCTTAGTAACCACAACAAGCGCAGCGGAGATACCAGCTCCATCAGGCTAGAGCATACAGTCTATGGGCTAGAGAGACGAAAAACACAAAGGAAACACAATTGCCTATTTTCACATTATCTTCATCTCTTTTGGAAATGCATCAGTTTTGAAATAATGCTCGTAATTTTTATTTTTTTAAAACAAGACAAGAACATTGGCTTTAGCTGGTAGCAGACAGCTGACATTCACGCATAAAGTGAAGTAGGTGCATTACCCTATGAACACCCCAGGGAAGTGCTTTCAACAGCAGGCAAAAAGACTGGCAAAAATTAAATTTTGAGTTGATCTATTTAATTGACCATTGAATTTGAATTTTTGTTAAAAAAAATACGTTGTGACATCACGCAAATTCCCCACAGGTCTCCATCTTTTAGAAATGATTAAGTGATGCTGACAATTTATTGCTCATAGGAAAAGGGGACTGCTGCTCACTTTATCACAAGTAATGGTATATATAAGCATAACTATTCGTGATTGTGTAACTTTAAGAATATAATCAGGTCATGCAAGGCTCTAATAGATGTGAGCGTCCATTAAATACCTAATAAAATATAAAAAAAAAACCCTTGTGCCTTAAAATTGTAAATTATTTCTGTTAAGATGTAACAGGTAACATGTAAATACATAATAATATATGATAATATAACTGACAGAAGTTGGCTGCAGATCCTAACTCGCTTCTGTTTTGACAGGCATATTGACGGAAACCATAAACTCATCAACTGGAGGATGGTGTTCCATGGCTGCGTGGATGGGTATAGTCGGACAGTCATATACCTTGAGTGTCTTACAAATAACAGGGCTGCCAGTGTATTGTCCTTATTCCAAGACGGAGTTCAAAACTTTGGATTACCATCACGAGTCAGATGTGATCGAGGCACAGAGAACACTGAGGTGGCGCGATACATGCTGAGACAAAGAGGACTGAACAGAGGCAGTATAATAACTGGTCGAAGTGTTCACAATCAACGTGTTGAAAGGCTTTGGGCTGAGCTTAATCGTGTGGTTTCATACTATTATTCTGACCTATTTACATTTATGCAGAATGAAAATATACTGGATTCCTTGTCCGAAGTACACATGTTTAGTTTGCACTACATTTATTTACCACGGATCCAGAGGGCTGCCAGGGAATTCAGAGACCAATGGAATCATCATGCACTACGAACTGAGAGACACAGGACCCCTTTGCAGTTGTGGTATGAAGGCATGATCTCCAACGTCGGACAGAACAGCACAGTTGCAAGGAGTGTGTTTGCTACTAATCAAACTACAGGGACTGACAACAACGGACCCTTACCCGAGCTCCAGCTCAACAATAATGTTGAGGTTCCTGAAAATAGCTTTCAGGTAAACGATAGCACTATGGAGGAAATTAGCCAGGCAGTTAATCCATTTGCTGAGGATGGTAACCATGGCATTAATTTATTTGTCACACTTGTAAATTTGATTGAAAATAAACAGTAGTTGCGTACAAATGAATGGTTGGCATTCAGTCTCTACTAAGATTTTATCTGACTCAACAATGAATACAAGTTAATACAAGTTCAAGTTTTCTCTCAAACATTATACAAGAGTAATCTCAAATTCTATTCTATGCAACTGCAAATTCCACTGCCAGATATTTTATTCACTTTGTCCAAAAATAAATTCACAATTCACATTCAGTAACAATGAACATGAAACAATCAACATGTGTTTATAGAAATGCAACACATATTTTTTAAGTGCAAATACTGATGTCCAAAATGCTACACTCTTTTAAATGAAAACCAAACAGGTGTGTGGCATGACATCATTTTGAACACAAAGAACTCAGGATAGTTTCTGTGATGGTAAGTATTTTTACTCCATTCCAAAACCCTGAGTGTTTTGGATCGCAAAGTCCATGTTTCTTCTGAAATCATCATAGGACTTATGGAGAGGTATTTTGAGACAGTTGATACATGTGTTTGCTATTGGGTATCTCCCCCTCTGGAATTCTAGCGATGGTTCTGGATAAAAACCAATAGGGGGCGCCACATGGCATCCTGTTGCAAATGCCAAGATGTCTCCCAGCTTTGCAGGTCCTTCCCCCTCTGACAGACAACAAATAAAAAGAAAGTAAAATTAGTGTAGGGAACTACACTCAAAACAAGGAAAGAAGGCTCAATTTTCTACTGAAAACATATATATTCAAATCTCATAGTGCCCATAGTTCCAGTCAAGTTTAAGCAAAAATTCAGAAACTTTCTGAAAATATCAGGCTAGTACGGATCACATAAAAGGGACATGAAGAAAAAAAAAACAAACTAAACCAAAACAAGATTTTTTTTGTCTGTTGTCTATATATAAGAGATATGAAAAAAACAAAACAGAAAAAAATAGTTCTCTTATGTCGTGCTCACGAGATAATAGACAAAATAAAAATGTGTTTTTTTTACCCATGTCCCTTTAGAGGCTCCGTTGGCTAGAACCAATTCCAATGCAGTTATTATTCACCTTCAGCATCCTGCAAGTAGTCCCTCCAGTAGGCTACCACCCTATTTTCATCTGCTCTGTTGTTACTTCCCACCTCTGACCATCTTATGTGAAACAGCTCTTCCATTATATCAGCAGTCAGGGTTCCGGGGCTGTAGCACATGACTGGGCGAAAGGCTTCAGGATGAAGTTTTATTTTCTTGAGGACTCCAAGTGTTTTCAGTCCGTCAGAAAGCCTACACAATTATTTGAGATATACAAGTGATACACCATACTCAGGAATTTAGAACCATTTTGGGTTACAAAATGTTTGTTGGATATTCACTGTGAGAAGATTGAGAACATCAGTCATGAGCAAAATTTATTTAGTTTGAGATCATCAACACATAAAGCCCAAAATCCAGTAAATAAACATATTGCACAAATAACTATGAATTCTATAAGTAAACACTTATAGTAAACACTTAATCTGTGACAGTATGTACCTTTCAAGGGGGACCACGGACACGCTGGACCACTTGAAACACGAGGACATCTTCCACAAGTTTGTCCTTGTCAGCCAGGCTTGTGAAAGGTCTCAAGCAGCCAGCATTGGCTAGGTAATCAGTGAGCGGTTCTGCAAACTGCTGCAGCTCCTTCAGTGTTTTGGCTTCAGAGATCTGGCTCAGAGAAGGGAGAGCACATCTTAAGCAGCCCAGGTGCCAGACACAATATACTGTAAATAAACTGGGCAACAAACCTTTTTTAGTTTACTGTAGAGGTCAATGTCTGTGATGTCCTCCAGCACAGGACAACATGCATCAGGTCCCTCTGCTAAACAGGTAAACAGTGTCCTTGAGAGGAAACAAGGTGGAGGACCTCCATGCACCAAACTGACAGCTATTGCTCTGCCGGCAATGAAATATCGGTCATCCCGCACAGCTGAAAAGGTTCCCAAGACAAAGCAAAACATAAAATGCTGATAAATATCCAAGAACTCACAACAGCAGAGTCTCTCATTTTAAATTTACGTGGATGGCACCCTGGCCAATTCCATTAGTAATACTGTGAAATTTCAAGGATGAAACCAGCAAATAACTAACTATGATGAAATAGTTTTAATCAAAAAAAATTATGAAAAAACAATTACATAAGAAGCACATGCCTAAGTTAAACCCATGAGTAGGCTATGCATGTGCTACTGCATGTAACATACTGCTGATTCTGGATGCACAAATGTCCACCAGTGACTAGTTCCTTTCATCTATGATGCAAATATCTAACACACTTTATGAACACTATTACATAAAGCTTTAAAATGTCCCTAATTTCTGTTTTTATTTACTTGAGAAAATTGTGTTTTTCATAACAACTGCTTTTTGTTCAAAGTAAATATATAAATTAATTCCTTCTTCACATATCATGAAAAGAATCACAAACCAGAGGCACTTAGAGCCAAGTTGAGATTTCCCTCTGGTCCACTAAACATGTCTGAATCTGCCAATGCTTTTATCAATAAACGCAGGAACTCTCTGCGAGGGCCACCAAGGTCTACAGCTTCCTCTGTGGTTCCCCTGTCGTCTGAAAACTTTATGGACATCTTCTTTTTTGGGTCGTAGGAGAGCCGTCTGAATCCCCTTAATGCCCCATCGAGGACTGCAGAGCGATTGATGTTGAACTTGCACACTTGAGTGTTATCAATTTGGCCACCGAGTTCACCCAGAATTTCACTGATGGGGACCTGTTCATTTGGCTGCCTAAAAATAAGAATGACATCAGCAAATGTATTTTAATTAGATAACAAGTACTTGTTGTTAATCAACAAAGTTATTTTGGTAGCCTTTATGTTTTAGCTCAACATTAGATATTATTAGTTATTTCATATATATATTTGTACATGTCTTTTAAGGTTTGACTGCTTGAAAGCTGCCTTGACATATGAAAAATGGTGTCTGCAACAAACAATGTAACCATTACTGCCCAGAGGGAAAAAAACAACAAAAACTTACGTCTTCTCTTCAATGCTGGCAATAATAGCGTTGTACAGGTCATCGTCATCGTCATCATCTGTTGTCTCATTTATCAAATTAGCATAAGTTCCATAATCACTTTGCCACTGTTTTAAGGTCTGGTCACTTATGGAGGGTTGGGATGAGGGGGTTTGCACATATTCTGGGTTGCTGACTGAAACTTGGAAATTCACAGTTGCTGGAACATCAACATGAACTCTAGGATCTTGCCCGTGATGGAGGATCTGGTCACTTGTGGAGGGCTGGGATGAGTGGGTTTGGACTCCCTGTGGGTTTCTTTCTGGAACCTGGGAATTTGCGGTGGCTGGAACAAATACATTCTCGTCTTTCACCCACTCATCATCTTCTTCTGTGCTTGTATCAGATTCTTCTTGCACAGGCTGACAAAAAGTTTAAATAATGGTCAGTATGGACCTTGATAACATCCAGTTACTACAACCCAACTCTGCTGCACATGCTCACACAATAGACAAATTATGAAGGAGGTGCAGAAAAGTGGGAGAATACATTTTTACTAACTTGCATTATTGCGCATACTGAGCAATTATGTTTTAAAACCAAGAACTGAACTTCCCTGATGAGACAGAAAATATTCAATGTAATGAGACTATGGAGGATATTCCTGGGAGTCATCTATTGGGCTTAATCTAAAACTTAATGGCTTTTTTGAGACTTACGTGCAATTGACTGCATTTATTGTTTTGTTTACTCATTTTAATGAAGTTTTACGCAGGGCTCGACAATAGCATTTGCCCGATGGCCCGAGTGTTTTTTTCGCCTGTCTCGGGCCAGTACGGGCCAGTAAACTTTATTAAACACTGGCCCGTCCGGGCCACCACATTTTGAGGAAATTTCAGATTTTTCTTACGTATATATTCGTCATAATCGCCAAGAAATGACTTGTATTTTATCGGAACATGAAGATGGTCCGCCATGTTTGTTGTCTTCACACGTGAGGCAGCGGCGCCTGCGCAGAAGAACGTAATTTCGCTGCAGGAGTGTGTCGCGTCTTCGTGCATTTCCGGAACTGTTCGGGAATGTTCGGCAGCAGCATCTTTAAATTAGGGCTGGGACGACGCGTCGACGTCATCGATTACGTCGACGCAAAAACTGCACGTCGATGCGTTGTCACTCAGAATCAAAAATGGCGGCGGCCGCGGCATAGAATAGCAGCGAGTCGGGGGACAAGAAGCTATCTCGTAACAGGATGTCAAAAGTATGGGGGTACTTTACACCTAATGGTAACGATTCGGTGGTCTGTGACCTGTGCAAATAGAGATGGCATATCATAAAAGCACTACCGCGATGCACCAGCACCTTAAGAAGAGACACGTGGGAGCTGCTTGTGTGGAGGAGAAGACACGTAAGTTTTCAACTTTTTTTTCCTTCCTTGTTTGCGGCGATTAACCCCGTCATTCATCCAAACCGAACCACGTAACTTGTGCTCCAGCCTCGCACACACAGAACATGTGCACACTTAAAACACACACACGCCTTAACTGACACACATTCCTCAAATACATGCTAAAGTTAGTTTTTTTATTTTATTTCTTTGTCTGTCTTTTTTTTTTTTTTTAAATAGAACATTCATTGTTGTTTTCTAACTTTCAACTTTTAGGTTAATGTATTATTATTATACTTTATTGGTATGGGCAGATCATTTAGAAGTATATATTTTTATTAACCTGTGCACTGTGTTTGTGATTTATGTTTTCAAAGACAGGGATAAGCAGAAAAGTTTGGAGGACTACTATCAGATGAAAAAAAAAACACACCCCCTGCACCCCCCAGGAGGCTGCTGCAGTTACTGAGAGCATCCTAACTACTAAAAGTTAAACTACTGTTCACTTAATTGTAATAGGCCTGATACTTGAATTTATTTGTTATTTATTTCACAGATTTAAATGATTAGGCTAAGTTGCTGCTGCTGTCACACACTGTGTTCGTTTTGTAAATTGCAACTGTCACCCCCCGCTCCTGTTATTTTTGTATTTATTTTATGTTGATAAGATTTTGGCTCAGATTGTGTTTTTTTTGCAGTTTTATTTATTGAAAGAAAGTTTTATTTTATTATTTTTTTATTATAGGATTCCATTGCACTACAACTGTGTGCACTTTATTGTTGTATTGTTCAATACAATTCATTTTTGAACTTGAAAGAAGAAATTTGTGTTTTATTCATGGAGATAAATTTGCATTAATTGCTATATAGGTCAAATTATGGGGAGATAATCGATAATCGAATCGGATTTAAAAATGAATCGTTAGTTTTTCGATGCAATCGATTAATCTATTTTCTAGATTAATCGATTACAAAATAATCGTTTAACCCAGCCCTACTTTAAATGCACGCGAAAAGATACAAGACGGAGAAGAATCGAAACAACGAAAGTACACAACGGTATTGCTTAATAGTTCAGTGAGATGTTTTCACTTAAACCCCCACAACCGGGTCAAAAACCTGGAAAGACCTTTGCAAAGCATCACACCACATTAACAACACAGAAGGTGTTTTACGACAGTAATACTATGTGCATCTACAGTGCAGGCAGGAAAATCTACGGGGTTATTCTTCAAGATTATATGTGCATGCTACCTGCAAACAGAAAAAAAGTTATTCAACAAAAATGTTGTGTCAGATAACATAATATTTCTAAAATATGTGAGACTTTTTATTTCTTCATTTCAGTGTCAGAATGCACCAAATTACATTATTTTTTCAAAATTTTCCGGGGGGGGCATGCCCCCGGACCCCCCTAGGGGTCCGAGGGCCGCTGTTCCGCGCGCCTGCGAATATTGGGCCACTGATTTATGAATCAGGGCCAGTACATTCCAAATTTTACTGGCCCTGTGGGCCAGTGCTCTAAAATGCTTATTGTCAAGCCCTGTTACGGAACTCAGATTTCATACAAATAATTAATGTTGATGACAATTTTCAGGGTCTCCTGTTTTGTACTCTGTTGCTTACCTCAAGGGCCACGGATGGTCTCACATACACTGGAGATCTATTGAAGATCTTGTGCACCATGGAAGCATCTAACAGCTGGCCTTTGCCAAGTCTGGGTGGGACCAGTTTATTCCCACATGGCATAAGAATCTCCAAACTGAAAATAGATATTTCTAAAACCATTAGAGTTGCCACAAGTCTATCTAACAACAATTAAAACAATTACAGTGACTATGTAATATCTGTATGACAGACAAATGTCTGAGAATAAATTAATTGACAGAAATGTTAATAACTCACCTTACATCAGAGGGGATCCTCCCATCAAAGGCATCGTGCAGCTTGAGCAGCAGAGTCCTGTTGTCCCATGTTTTATCGAGTTGTAACGCACTTATTATGTGGCCCTTTTCATGTAAGAGTGCCTTGAGTTTTTTCCTTGGGACTTTTTTATCACGTGGGCTGAAGAGCAGTATCACATCCTTAAAAAAAGGAGTTTCGCGGTGGTATGGCGGTCGTGATCTGGAAATATCGATAGTTGTCTGACTTAATTATTACATTGGTGGCCACAAAATAATATTTAATTAATGTGGTTAACGTTACCCCCACCTTTTCTTAGCCTTGGATCTACCCCAGCCGCTGAATCGCCTAGCTTGAAAGAGCGGGGTCTGTTCAGCAGCGGGTCCACGCAGCGGTTCACTCCTCATATTGACATTTAGGCATTGGTTTGGCCTAAACAACACGCTCATCTCATTGTTCTCATTGTTTTACTGAAACGTTACTGCTTGTACTTCCAGAGGCGTCTTGGTTCACCAGACAGTTCATTAGGTCTGGTGAACCCCAGTAGCCTCCTCAAAATACCAAGAGCCTCCTCAGTTGGTCTACCTCCGCTCGCCATTAAGCTTCCCGCTCTGTTATGACCGAAGTCAAGGTGTATCCAGCGATGGAGTAAATACTATGACTTCCTGTCACAGCTTTCAGAATAAAATGCACTCAAACATGGTAAAACTTAAATTTATCGAGAGTGAGGTGGTTTGTTCTTATGGCTTTTAAATTTACGCAAACCAATGAACAATAAGTCCTTGTCCGTCAAGTATGATTTTCTATAGCATAGCCTATAAACAATTTATAATATAGAGAATAATATTTTGAAGCAGCAAAATCGGAAATAACTGAACCATTGGCGGGCGTTCCAGGTGTTTCAGGTGGCTTCCGGTTACACTGACCAGAGCTTCCGGGCGCACTGAATTTATTGTACACACACACACACACACACACACACACACACACGCACACACACACACACACACACACACACACACACACGCACCCTCAATAGTATAAGTGAGCACAGACATAAAAGCTATTACCCCCTGTGTCTACAGTGTGTGAACATGCTTCATAGTGTGCATGTACCTTTTGTCAGTGTGTGTGAATACTCAATGTGTGTTTGCGTGTGTGTGTACGGTTGTGTGTGCATATTTCCAGAGTGTGTGTGCGTACTGCCAGTGTGTGTGCATGTGCAGTTGTATGTGCATATTTTAGTGTGCATGTGCCCATTGTCGTTGTGTTTAAGCAGCTTTTTAATGTGTTTAGTCTTTATTTATGGTGCGTATGTGCCCATTATCAGTGTGAGTGTATGTAAACCGTGTCTGTGTGTACAGATTTTGAAGGGTTTTCCCACTGTTTTGGTGCATATATGGCAAGCATCAGTGTATGTGTGAGTATACTTTAAGTGTGTGTGCAGAGTTTTTATGTGTTTTGTCCTAAACGGCCTCCCATAGCCTATTAATCTCATGTCTGAAGTTTTGCCTCATTGCTTATCGCCGGTTGTGAAAACACGCGACCTGAAAATATCCTCTCAGTAGTTAAATGAAAACTGAATCCGTTTCACTGCTGGTAATTTTTACGGTGGCCCTGAAGGGCAAACGACACCAACAAAAGGAAAACACACCAACAAAAAAAAAACAACAAAACACAACGACATTAACAAAACACAACGACATTAACAAAACCCAACACATTAACAAAAACAACAATGACATTACAAAAAAAACACAACGACATTAACCAAAACACAACGACATTAACAAAGACACAACGACAAAAAGGAAAACACAACGACATTAACAAAAACACAATGACATTAACAAAAACACAACGACATTAACAAAAACACAACAACATTAAACAAAAACACAACGACAAAAAAGGAAAACACAACGACATTAACAAAAACACAACGACATTAACAAAAACACAACGACAAAAAGGAAAACACAACGACATTAACAAAAACACAACGACATTAACAAAAACACAATGACATTAACAAAAACACAACGACATTAACAAAAACACATCGACATTAACAAAAACACAACAACATTAAACAAAAACACAACGACAAAAAAGGAAAACACAACGACATTAACAAAAACACAACGACATTAACAAAAACACAACGACAAAAAGGAAAACACAACGACATTAACAAAAACACAACGACATTAACAAAAACACAACGACATTAACAAAAACACAATGACATTAACAAAAACACAACGACATTAACAAAAACACAACGACATTAACAAAAACACAACGACAAAAAGGAAAACACAACGACATTACCAAAAACACAACGACATTACCAAAAACACAACGACAAAAAGGAAAACACAACGACATTAACAAAACACAACGACATTACCAAAAACACAACGACAAAAGGAAAACACAACGACATTAACAAAACACAACGACATTAACAAACACAAACATTAACAAAAAATTAACAAAACACAACGACATTAACAAAAACACACAACGACATTAACAAAAACACAACGACATTAACAAAAAAACAACAACAACAACATTAACAAAAACACAACGACATTAACAAAAAACACAACGACTTAACAAAACACAACGACAAAAAGGAAAACACAATGACATTAACAACACACACAACGACATTACACAACAAAACACAACGACATTAACAAAAACACAACGACAAAAAGGAAAACACAACAACATTAACAAAAACACAACGACATTAACAAAAACACACAACGAACAAAACAAAACACAAAACACAACGACATTAACAAAAACACAACGACATTAACAAAAAAAACAAAAACACAACGACATTAACAAAAAAACAAACGACAAAAAGGAACAAAAACACAACGACATTAACACAAAACACAACGACATTAACAAAAACAACACAACGACATTAACAAAAAACCAACGACATTAACAAAAACCAACGACAAAAAGGAAAACACAACGACATTAACAAAAACACAAAAACAACATTAACAAAAACACAACGACATTAACAAAACAAAAACACATTAACAAAACACAACGACATTACAAAAACACAACACGACAAAAAGGAAAACACAACGACATTAACAAAAAAAATCAACGACATTAACAAAAACACAACAACAAAAAGGAAAACACAACGACATTAACAAAAAACAACAACAAAGGAAAACACAAACGACATTAACAAAACACAACGACAAAAAGGAAACACAACGACATTAACAAACAAAAACAAACGACATTAACAAAAACACACAACAAAAAGGAAAACACAACGACATTAACAAAAACAAACGACGACAAAAAGGAAAACAAAACGACATTACAAAACACAACGACATTAACAAAAACACAACGACATTAACAAAAACACAACGACATTAACAAAACACAACGACAAAAAGGAAAACACGACGACATTAACAAAAACACAACAACATTAACAAAAACACAAACAAAACAAAACAAAAAACAACGACATTAACAAAAACACAACGACATTAACAAAAACACAACGACAAAAAAAAACAACAACGACATTAACAAAAATCAACGACATTAACAAAAACACAACAACAAAAAGGAAAACACACACATTAACAAAAACACAATGACAACAAAGGAAAACAACAACGACATTAACAACAAAAACAAAAACACAACGACAAAAAGGAAAACATTTGCCCGGGTCCACGCAGCTCTGTCAGTATGGCTCGTCTCACCTGAGCGAGTGGTGAATAATTCTTTCTCCTATACAACCCTGCTTCTCTTAACCGTGTTTTAAAAGTGCGAACACTCATCGTGATGTTGTGAAAGGTGGACAGCATGTCAACTATCACCTCATATGTATGCCCTGCATCAAAATAATGCCTAATAACTTCTTCTGTAGTAGCCATCTCCAAATACACCTGACTGTAGACCACAGATGTGGGCGGGGCCCTTCCCCCTGTTTGTTTGTTTTGTAATGTCGTGTTTTTGTTAATGTCGTTGTGTTTTTTGTTAATGTCGTGTTTTTGTTAATGTCGTTGTGTTTTTTGTTAATGTCGTTGTGTTTTTGTTAATGTCGTGTTTTTGTTAATGTCGTTGTGTTTTTGTTATGTCGTTGTGTTTTTGTTAATGTCGTTGTGTTTTTGTTAATGTCGTTGTGTTTTGTTAATGTCGTTGTGTTTTTGTTAATGTCGTTGTGTTTTTGTTAATGTTGTTGTGTTTTTGTTAATGTCGTTGTGTTTTTGTTAATGTCGTTGTGTTTTTGTTAATGTCGTTGTGTTTTTGTTAATGTCGTTGTGTTTTTGTTAATGTCGTGTTTTTGTTAATGTCGTTGTGTTTTTGTTAATGTCGTTTGTGTTTTGTTAATGTCGTTGTGTTTTTGTTAATGTCGTTGTGTTTTTGTTAATGTCGTTGTGTTTTTGTTAATGTCGTTGTTTTTGTTAATGTCGTTGTGTTTTTGTTAATGTCGTTGTGTTTTTGTTAATGTCGTGTTTTTGTTAATGTCGTTGTGTTTTTGTTAATGTTGTTTTTTGTTAATGTCGTTGTGTTTTTGTTAATGTCGTTGTGTTTTTGTTAATGTCGTTGTGTTGTTAATTTTTGTGTTTTTTGTTAATGTCGTTGTGTTTTTGTTAATGTCGTTGTGTTTTTGTTAATGTCGTTGTGTTTTCCTTTTTGTTGGTGTCGTTTGCCCTTCAGGGCCACCGTAAATTTTCCTCTCTGGCATGATCAAAGACGCAGATAGGATACGGTAGATATAAGAGGAGAAGACTGAAAATTACAGAACAATAACAAAAATAACGCTGTCTAACACTCACTCTGGTGGGATAACAGCGTCAGTGGTTTAATGTGCGTCTGTGTGGCAGCAGGCTAATGATCAGTATGTGGATGAGCCAGTCGGAGCGAGGATTAAAAAAATATAATAACGTGTCAGTGTGGATGGTGTGAGGCGTGTGGGTGAGACGGTGTGTGTGTTCCCGTCCGTGGGGGATTTAGCCAGTGGATCGCTCGCAGCATCTCCAGTCCCAGCGTCCCTGCAGTATGTGTGCAGCGCTCAGTAGATTGGGCCGGCGAGTGAATGGGCTCATTAGCGGTAGCAGAGTAACACATGGCCTGGGGCGCACAGACACACAGCGCTCGCTCTCCAACCCCCCCCCCCCCCCCCCCCCCCCCCTCCAAACACACACACACAGTCACACTCCAGACATGCATACTAATGCCTTCAGACTGTAAACACAGCGAGCCTCATTTAAAAACGAGCCGAGTATTTCTGTGCGTCAGTCAAAGCTTTAAAAATCATTCTGAGGAATAAATGAGCACGAGAAAAAAAAAAAATCACCTTGGTGCCAAAGTCATCCGTTTGCAAAAAACTGTCCCTAATTCTCCGTACCGTTACGAACATTTTGATTATTGTATAAGTAGGCAACATATTCTTCTAAAAAGACTATCAGAAATAGTCCACATGTACCAGGTGATTAACATAAAACTGTTTAAGGACTGTAACGGCTCCATCAAAAGGTATTGATACGTTTTTCACCTATTGTCTCCCAGTTTAGATTTAAATTAGTGCAGCCGGAGGATCTAAAGCATAGATTACACCTTAGATCACATTACATGGTAGAAGAAAACAATATCTCATCTGTTAGTGTGGCTCTGTCTCTTTTTTATGTAAGCGCACACTACTAGTGCTGGGCGATATGACGATATATATCATAGGGACGATAGAAAAGTGTGTATCGTGCCATTTCTCTTCTATCGTTTCTATCGTTTCTAATCGTTTCTAACCTAATTTTTATAATTATTACAGCAAATATGTAATTAAATAACCTGCAACGATAAATTTGATAGAATCATATCTACTTCTACAAAGTAGCCTTTTATGTTTGCACTTTTATTCATGGTTAATGCCTTAAACAGAGTTCTCTTCAACCCTGATGTTTACTTTAGACACTTTATATTGGTTTGCAAACTTTGCACTACAAGGTTACAGATTTCAGAAAGTTGAAAAATAATTTGTGTTTATTTTTTATAGCTGAACTTCAGTGCAAAAATGTGTTTTTCCTCTCAGAAACTGTTGTGCACTTTAAAAAAAAATGTGAAAGCTACTGTACCTCTGTACCTACCTGTTTTTGCTGCACTAAAATGTATGTTTGTGACAGTTCAGCTAAATGTCCTTTCAAAATAAAGTTGAAAAGTAAGCAATGAAATTTTTGTCAAACTTTTCAGAGAATAACTAAAAACATACTTTATTATGGTATATCGTGATATATATCGTTATCGTGATATAAAATAGTCCATATCGTGATATATGATTTTTTCCATATCGCCCAGCACTACACACTACTATGGAGTTCGAGCATGTACTAAACGCGTTTTCTTCAGTCGCAAAAGACTCCACAGTTTTTTTTCCTTTCTCTCGATGGTTTATTTAACTTTTCTTCATGTTACAAACAAAATAAAACTGTGCAGAAATCCAAACTTATGAAATAACAACTAATGTGCTCTCCTCGTCTCCATAGTCCTAACAGAACAGAAAACGCATGCACACGTCACGTTATGCACATCCTAGCCAATAAGAAAAGAGCAGTTATGATTACCCAGTAGGCACTATCATTAGCTCAATTATGTATAAATGCAACAAATCAAAAATATTAATGGCTTTGTGTGTACTATACAAAATGGCTCTAACATCATGCAAAGAAAAATAACTCTCATATTGGAGTTCTGTCTATGAATCTGCATTGAGAAAGTCCTTCTAATATTGAAAAAAGAAAGAAAAGATTCAACCACCCCAGCCTCTCAGATGAACTAATAAGGCTGCTTTGGAATCAATTAAAGTAATTTAACATTTGACATGAAATGTTATATCCAAAATGATGCTCAGTTATCTTTCAACGATAAAAAAAAAAACAAGTCAGAGACTTGAAACAAGAAAACCATAAGCGTTTGGGTTTGTAAGCATTCTAGTTAGAAGAATACCACTCTGTTACTGAGGATACGTTTATTTTATTCCGACTTTGTTATAAGTCAATATCAATTTGATGATATTTTGCCACTTGTTAAAGAGGACATGAATAAAGAGCAAACTTCAGAGAGCCCATCAGATTTAAGCTCAGATTTAAGTCGAGGCGGCGGGAGGATCTGAAGCAGGTGTTATGGTGAGTGTCAGGTTTAGCACATCAATGCTTTTTCTTTTTAGTGTTCATCAGAGATAAACATGCCTTTTTTCCTTTTAAATTTTAGCCACTCGTGGCGTTTATTTACAGTAAAGAAGAGACAGGAAGCCAGGACAGAGGGAGTGGGGACGACACAGTTGAACCTGTGATTGTGATACATCTTTTTTTTTTTTCTTCTTTTTTTGATGTATTCTGAAAATGATCTTCATGATATCATTTTCCACCATCTAGTTGGAGTGGCATGACATTTAAAACACTCTTTTTATACTCTCTAATTCTAATATCTGGTGTGATGTGTGCATGTTCTGTATCTACATGTGTGTCTCCTGTAATCTATTCATGCAAATAATACCTACAAAATAATACACAAACACTGTACTGCGAACAGCGCTGTTGTCTGCAGCCTGAAAGTAACAGCCAAAATAACTCCAGATGACTGGGGTTATCAAGAGGTCACCTGTCATCACAGATGTTTCACTGAATTAGTGCAACGGCGCTTCTTTAAGGCTTCCGAGCGACTGTGTTTGCAATAAGTGTCAAATATTACAAATCCTAAAAACGAATGATCCTCTTTGGAACTCTGCAGCGGCATCTATTTACCTTTATCCTATCCATCTTTTAAATTTAATGGGATATTCAGTGAAAAAAGACATCTGTGGACTCCCACCGGAGGTTACGGCTCTCTGGTGACGAATTTAACCTCAACAGCACTTCCAAAGACAAAACGAATCGTCCTGAACTTCAGCTGGATTGTAATTACATATAGCAAACGCAGCACATTTAAGAAGCACAAAAGATAAAGCAACAAGCGTTTTGTCTTACCTCAGGGCTGTGCCTCTGGCTTTGGTCTTGTCAGACACCTGACAGCACACGTACATACAGAAAAAAATAAAAAAATAAAGATATTCAGTGTCACTTTGGAGGGAATTACAGACTTTGATTCTTGTGTGACTTTTGCAGTTATCGAGCGATAAACAGTGAGAATGACGACAAAACAGGACAGTCATCAGCTCATTAATGACAACATTTTAGTTACTTTAAACGACAGCTCCCATATATTTAAAAAAAAAGAAAGAAAAAAGATCAACCTGATCATAGGATTGGTTCTGCTTTCAATGAGCATTGAAGATTAAACTGGATAAAACTCACACACACATGATCAAATACAGTGAATGGAAATGAAAATGAAATGTGAATGGAGTCGCCTGTAAGCACAACTCGCTCTATATTTACTATTTTCTGCATAATAAATAATTCTGCAGATCAGAAAGCTGAAACCTGTTGTGTTTTGCCATCAGAAAGATAATTAGATAATAATGCAGTCAAAAGTAAGGCAAAAAAGAAGTTAAAGTTCAAAACATACGTAAAATGTTTTAGTCAGACAGGAGAAAAGAATAATAACTATCTGTGGAAAACTAATTATTAGTTTGGGTGCAACTGAACCAAACATTTTCACTGTAATTTTTGTCCTTCTGGTATACAAAAAAAAAAAAAAAAAAAAAAAAAAAAGAAAAAACAAAAAAACAACAGTAACATGATGCTGTCTGTTCTTTATGGGTTTTTTCTCATCACGTTATTTGCAGGGAGCCTCTGTCCGAATAATAAAACGGAGCCTATTTTTTTTTTTTTTTTAACCTCTCTGGCTTGTTGTTTCTCTGCCTCTCTTGGAATAAGGTGATTAACCAAACCAGTGAAGTTTCTGATAGATCGATGCAGAGCTGCAGGCTAGACAACAAACCTCCTCAGATCTTTGGCTTTGGAGACTTTCGGGGCTCACAGAAAGGATTTATCTGTGAATATGTTTAGCTAGTAGCTGCTTTTACTCGGATTTGAATAAAGGACCAACCTAACCTGTATTTACCCAGACAATTTTGCTGTTCCAGTGCTGTTCCAAACAAAAAAAAGAAGAGCTTTTAAGAGAGATAGAGATAGTAAGAGAGCGAGGGAGAGAGAGACTATTTGAACCTTTAGAGCTGTTTATGATTTTAATTCTAAAATCTCTATATTCTCTTCTCTGCAGTGTTTCACAGCAGGACTGGCAACAAAGGCTTAACAAAGGCTTTAAAAAACACCCACACCATCTTAAACAGAGACCATACAATGAATTATTTGCTTATCTTTATGGTGTTGTTTCACTTTGGTGAAAGACTCAATAAAACACCTGAACGCTGAGTTTAAAATCCTGTTTCTGATGCAACTCTTGCTGAGAGGTTGAATCACTGGGAATACAGGAGTCACCCAATCCTCACCAGTAAAAAGAGACTCTACGCTCCACATTTAAACAGCTTTTCATCGGATTTAAGTTGGATTTAACACATTTAGTCCACTTCTGTATTCCCATACACTTTTTATTGTGTTAAAGCGCTCGTGTTTAAATTTTTTACATTACACTGTATCCTCAAAAACTCTCCTCCGCTGGTTTGACATGTTTCACCACCAGTTACAGGAGGTGACAGACTAAATGAGCAAATGTTTTCTTTTCACACAGCTAAGATATGAAATTACCTATTTACTCACCTGCAGTTGCTTTAACCTCTTTTATTTTCTCAATAACCTTTTCATCTCATCGATCAATGTCTTTTTAAACCTAAATACACTTCCTTGCTCCATTTTGTGCTGTCCAGTTTAGGTTGTTACATCTTATTTGTCTTTCAGGGTTTAATAGTTTTTTAGCTTAACAATTTTTGTCCTTCTGCTGCTGGAGAAAACACACACACCCGTCTGTGAATGATATAATTTGTTTGGACGTCACGCAAAGGTCAGACAAATGGAAACTATCCAAGCCCTGAGATGCAACAGCTATCATTACCCAAAGAATAAATAAACAGTTCAGATGATATACTTGATCACAGCAGCTTCACTGACAAGCTGGTGATTATACAGACAACAAATAAAAAAATAATACTGAACATAAAATAACATAAAATAAGCAAGAATGTTCCAAAAACTCAGGTTTAGGCTTTATTTTAATTAAAGTTACACTCCATGTGGCATTTTGACCCTCGTCTGAAATCCACTCGTCACTTTCTCATATTTTCTTTATTTATAAAACATCTTTACCACTGCACATTTAAACAAACCTAAAATTGCAATGTAAAGTCACTTGATAACTTGCTTTATACGGTCAGTAGGATGTTGGGATTGGCCCTTTAAAAGTCATCCCTGCACTCTCTATTTCCAAGAAATATTGTCAGAGGAGTCATTGTGTTAAAGGTACCTTTAACTCAGTCTGTTTCACACAGAAGCACATTCTCTGATTGTTATTTCCTTCGTCATAAAACAGCAAATCTTCCAGTTGTTTTCTTATGTTATCAGGGTGCACACAACTCATACCTGTCAGGTTTTGGATTTGAAAATAACGGAAATTTTCTGGCCTCCGCCATGAGCAGTCCCACCATCCCAACCAAGTTCCAGTATCTCTGACATTTTTGGTGTACAAAAAAACTAAAATCACAGCTACACTACTTCCTGAACTTCAGACAGCTCTTTTATTTCCAGTGTGCCATTATTGGACAAACTGATCAATCCAGGTGTGTCTGTGAGGTCAGACACACCTGGATTGATCAGTTTGTCCAATAATGGCACACAGGAAACTAAAGAGCTGAAGTTCAGGAAGTAGTGCAGCTGTGCATAAAGCCATGTTGACATAATGTGAATATTCATTACGGCCTAAATGACACTAAAAGGGTAAATATGAAGAGTATTTATTTGAAGGGATTCACATATTTTTTGTTCATTTAACATTACTTGTATTTACATGTACGTTTGATTTTTCATTCTACACATTGTTTTCATTTCATGTTGCTCTTCTTTTACAGTTTTTCATCTCATTTCACGTGACTTTTCTTTACTCTTTTAATGACTTGTTCTACTCATTTGTTGCAGACTTTGCATTCTTTATGACTGTTTTGGAAGGAGTGTATTTGTGGACTGGTCCAGATTAGTTTATTTTACATGAAGGAAGAGCGCAATCCTATTCTCTGATTCTCTGTAACTATTTTATATTTTTTTTTTTTATCTTCGCACGCTGTCACTCATCGGATGTCACACACTAACCTGGCGACATCTTCCACCTACAGCACCTGTAGTAGCTGCTGCTGTGGCAGTTAACGTTAGACAAGTGACAAATCTCAGATTGGGAATGTTTTGGGTTTTTTTTTGTTTTTTGTTTTACTCCATCTGATGCGGTATTATTATTTTTTAATAATGCAGGTTAAAATAAGGGAGATTTACGCGAAAAATACTAATACGGAGGACGGTGGGAGAGAAGAGTAAAATACGGGACTTTCCCGGCCAAAACGGGATACTTGACAGGTCTGGTGTGTGTGTGAATTAAGATCGATTTATGCCTCTACGTAGCAGCTACACAGGTGGGCTACATGGCCCCTCTGCCGTCTTTGGCGATCATACTTGTGCGTTGTTATTTACGTCTCTCTGTAATAACATCACCGACAGCTAGATGGCAGTGAAGAGTTTTTTTCTGCAGAATTGTAGCTCGCAGTGCCGAGTTTCCTTTTGTTTACTTCCTGTATGTAGCTCAGACATAGCAACAGAGCAGATTAAGTATATTTTACAGATAAATATGGTACACATAGCGTGTGTACCACAAAGTGGGAAAATTAGCACCTAGTTAACGAGTTTGTAACAAGGCATTTTGAACTGAAAAGTTAACATTTTACTGGTTGGATGTAGTGTTTTATAGAGTGCAGTAGCAGAATATTTTACAATTTTTTTTTTACATATTTTTTTGAACCAGATAGTAGCAAAAATGATGAAAGGTCTGTATATTAAAAACATTAAAAAAAAAAAAACTAAGAAACCTCGTGTACCAAGGCGTCAGTATTTTTGAGCCTCAGGGTGCAGAATCATCTCTGATCAACAGATGCATATCTAATGAGCTACTGTGTCAGAAGTGATTTAGCATAATTCATATTAAAAATATGATCAAAACTTAGTAGCTCTTGCCCAGAGCAAAGATTTTTCATTGTTAAAGCAGAAAAATCACATATTGAATCTGGTGAAACATAACTTTTGTTAGAAAATATTTAGTATGACAATGAAATCTGTGACCTGATTGTGGCTTTGCAGTGATTTGTTAAAAAAGGGTGTAGCAAAGTTGGACAATAATAAACCTCCCAAAAAAAAGAATAATAGCTGTACTGGTCAAAATCAATCCAGGGCATGTGAGAAAACACAAAAACAGAAGCTTGATCTACTCAAGAACATGTCAGTCTGAGAAAAGCTCAGGTTTAATTCTTCCTTTCTAAACTTAAAACATGCTGTATATCAGCTAAACTTTCTTCCTACTGTTCCAGTTTCAGGATCATAGTACTGAATGTGCTGGTTGTGAGATGTTTCCAGGCACATGTGTCTGAAAAGAACAGAACCAGCTGTCACTTAGTGCAGACTGCAACCCAAAAAAAACCCCAAACAAACAAACAAACAAACAAACAAAAAACCCAATCAATAAATGAATGACTAAAAGAAGATAAAATGAAGAGCAGGTCTTGCAGTGACACCAGGTTCTGTACTTCACCCGCTCTGACCTCAGTGATCGTCAACAAGTGAAGTTCAGAGGAAGTTGGGGGTTTGTTTCCATCCATTCAGTTATGTGTTATATGTTTGACTTACTACTGTTTTGTGTTCATGAAATGTAGAAATGTTTGATGTTGCTTTACTGGCACTTCACCTTGTGCTTGGTTTTACCAAGTGTTTATTGGTTGCTGTTACTTGCATGTCATTTACTCACAGGGGTGTCAATTCCATCCTGAGTTTTTTTCCATCCTGGGGGTCATTTTTGAGATAAGTGCAAATCCGGTTTAATATTTTGGGGGGGGGGTACCCTTCACGAACGTGACGTGAATTCTCGATTGTGATTGGTTGACTGTGACCAGGGCATGCGCACTGAGCCCGTTGACGATCCAGCCGCTATCACAGCCAGATCAGCGGTCAAAGTAGCCCGAAGCACTTCTGATATTACTTCTCCCTTTCTTGTTTGGAAGGATGATTATTAGCTTTAAATTCACAGGAGAGATGTTTATTCCTTATTGTACTTATTGTTAGACAACGCGGATGAAATATACAGCGCTTCTCACCACTGGTAAATGTAGGTAGGAAACGTACGCTCGTCTTTGTGGACAGCACCAGGTCCTGCTTCTCATCCCGCTTAGCAACGTAACCTCCAAGTACATTTATATTGCCGATTTCTGAAGTGCTCAGTTTACATATTAGGGCAATAATATGATAATTAAATAAAAAAAAAACAAAACTCCCAACTCTGACACCCCCCCCCCCCCCCCAAAAAAAATAGAAAACTCCTCGGATCTACACGATTCACGTAGGTCTCTCTTTTTGACTTCAAAACGGCAAATTTCGCCAAAAGGTGAGGGATTTTCATGCCTGAAGTATTAGTTATACAGTGTTTAGAGGTTTTTGTGATTAAAAAAAATTAAGAAAAGCTAATGTTCAGAGTTACAGGCATCAAAAAGACATGTTGAATTTAACATGCTATTTTCTATAACTGCTTACTAAAGTATTGGATCCATGGATCTTGTTGTCAGTGATGTTTTACTGTTGAAGTTCACCAGTGACTGAATCACTAGTCATTCTGAATTTTTGCCTTTAATAGGCAAATTAATTGTTTCATAACTACTACTTTTATTTTTGATATCTAACTTCTATATGCCTCCTAAAGCAGGACCTCGAGCGCTCAAAATTTTCTTGCCCCCCCCCCCCCCCCAGAGTTTTTTCCAATTTTCCCGTTGACACCCCTGTACTCAGGAGGTTGATGCTCGTCTTCATCATCACTGCTTTTTGTTACTCGAAAAAGTATTTTGTTTGTTCGATGACTGACACACAACATTATGTTGGTCCCTTCATGCTGTGCATCAGGATGTTTATTGAAAGATCTGAAGCCCAGATGAATGTTGTCATGCAAATGCCATGGATTATTTCTCTCTTATATCAGTCTCCATGTTAGCTGCTTCAACCACGGTGTTACATATTGACAGTTTTTATTGTTGCAAACAAATTATTATCCACATCAAATGGAAGACGGGAGAAAGCATTCAGAATGATGTAATCAGAATATGGGAGTTGTAAAGGTCAGAAACCCACCAGGGTAAGGATTAAGACAACGGTCCCGTCCAGGGTTCTGCTGTGGACTGAACATGGACAAACGTTTGTGACCAGCTGGGCGTCTCATCAACGGCTGCGACGAGCCTACGTGCGCTACGTGCACGGAGCGGCGCTTTCTGCCTTCATCTACCGGTTTCTTAGCATAGCATAGCTAAAATCCATCTCCTGTCATGTCTTCTCCAGTTAAACGTTACAGGTCATGTACACCTTCTGTACATCTACGGCCAGTGTATGAAAACAATCTTGTGTGTATTTTTGTATTATTCGTTATTCGCCTTCAGGCTGAACATTTTCAGCAGCTGAAACTGAGCTTTTATATAAAGAAAGAACCTTTATGTGTCTTTGCTTTGACCAAGGTGATCTGTCATCAAATGCTTGCAGAGAAATACAGACAGATGGAGACAAAGGACAGTCCTGCAGTGGTAATTGGGTTGCTGTTTTTTTTTTTGTCAGTTTCTAAAGTCATTAGACACAACTCTCTTTTTCTATCTCTGGTTTCCTTTAAACCTTCCCCACTCGCCTCCATTTCTCCTCCTTCTGCTCTTTCTTTCAATTCCCTCCCCTCCTTCGTCTCTTTTGCTCTTTGCCAAAAACATATTCATCATACTCCTCTGCTGCCCTCGCAGCGTTGAGCCACAGCATACTAATGACAGTGTGCGTCAGAGTGTGTATCTGTGAGACGGTGTGTGTGTGTGTGTGTGTGTGTGTGTGTTTATGTGTCTGCTGGCATAAATGCTCATGAGTATAGCTTTACATGGATACACTGTATGTGCTTTTCTGTTTATATGGATGCTTGAGTGTAATACACAGATGTCTGTGTGTTCATTTCTGAATGTGAGTGTTATGTGTTTTACTTCGGGCTGTAAAAGCTTGATAATACACCGTGCACTCATTTGCTATAAGCCTGTTAACAGCATGCACAGATAAATGCCACTAAATTCATCTCAGTCTCTCTCTCCCTTCTTTGCCATCTTTCTCAATCCTCTTGTTTTATATCTTCCACCCTCTTTATCTTTGTCTCCTGTTAGTTGTTATCAATCTGTTTCACCTGTTTATGTTTCTCTCTCTCTCTCTCTCTCTCTCTCTCTGTTCTGGTAACGTTGTTTCCTTTCTTTCAACCAAAAAGATTAAATTACAAAGAGAGAAAATGTTTGGTGGAGATTTAGAAGAATAGTTCAACCTCCTGGGAAATAGTCATTTCTGACATAATGAAGTGTGTGCGTATACATATATATATATATACATATATACAGATATATATATATACATATATACAGATAGACATATATACATATATACATATATAACATATATATATATATATACATATATATATATATATATATACATATATACATATATATACATATATATATACATATATATATATATATATATATATATATATATATATATATATATATATATATAGATATATATATATACAGTCATGGAAAAAATTATTAGACCACCATTTTTTCTTCACTTTCTTGTTCATTTTAATACCTGGTACCACTAAACGTCATCATGTGACTAAAACAGACAGAAAAGAAAACACTGAATGCATAAAAGCAGTGTTTTTGGCAGTACAACGCCATAGCTATTGATGTAAAAACTTAAGTGATTTAGGTTATAATCAAGAAAACCATGGAAAATGGTAAGATATCAGCTCTTAAATAAAACTCTTATGAGCAATCTTTGTGGTTATCGTTACGTTTGTCCAAACAAATGTACCTTTAATTGTACCAGGCATTAAAATGAACAAGAAACTGAAAGAAAACAAGGTGGTCTAATAATTTTTTCCATGACTGTGTGTATATATATAAATAAACTTTTAATCGCGATTAATCGCATTATTCCTGATAATGGAGAGCTAAGATTTTCTCCTCATATACAATACCTATTTGATGCATTACACATCACAATATATCAAACAAAACTGGTAATGTTTAGTGACAAAAAAAAAATGGCGGTGGTGTAGGGGAGGGCCCATCTAACATTATCTTGTCCGGGCCCGGACAAGACCGTCAGCTTGCCTGTCTGGCAGCACGGTGGCTTAGTGGTTAGCACTGTTGCCTCACAGCTAGAAGATTCCTGGTTCGAACCTCATCGGGGGGCGGGGTCCTGGATTGAACCTCGGGGCCTTTCTATGTGGAGTTTAAGTTTGCATGTTCTCCCCGTGCTTGCGTGGGTTTCCTCTGGGTACTCCGGCTTATTCCCACAGTTAGGTTAATTGATAATTCTAAATTGCCCGTAGGAGTGAATGTGAGTGTGAGTGGTTGTTTGTCTGTATGTGACCCTGTGATGGACTGGCGACCTGTCCAGGGTGAACCCCTGCCTTTCACCCGTGGAGGGCTGGGATAGGCTGCAGCAGATCCACGTGACCCTTCAAGGATGAAACGAGTATAGATAATTGATGGATATATATATCTTCCGGATCACACCCAAAATGAAATCAGTTCTTCCTTTCCAACTTTCTGACAACCATGGGCGAGGCTTCAGCACCCCTAAATTGAAATTCAGCACCTCAAAAACCTGGAGTAAGAAATGTTATTCAAAAATCTTACTTCGCATTTGACAGGCTTAGAGATTGTCCAAAAATGAATCCATAGTTTGTGGTTTAAGTTTATATTTTAAGAATGAAAATGAAAACTACCCCGCCTAATGGTATCGTCCTCTTCTCACTAACGTTACTTGTGGGTTGTGGTGGGGCTACATTGGGTGCTCAGCACCCCTAAAGCTCTGACCCTACAATCGTCCCTGCTGACAACTCCTGAAAATTTCATCAAAATCCATTCATAATTTTTTGAGTTATCTTGAACACCACAGACAGACAAACAGACAGACAGACAGATAACGCCGGCCAAAAACATAACCTCCTTGGCGGAGGTAAAAATTGTTCGTTTACCTGGGTTGCTGGGTTACGCTCATACAGAACAAGGGGCCCTCCTAGCCAATGGGATGCCAGGAAGAATGCTAAGCGATAGCCAATGGAAGACAGCTCGGACGCACCGCTTTCAAACCAAGATACAGAGCCGCCAGCTATGTTTACGTTCGGTAAAATCTGGGAGCTGCGAGTAGCAGCGCTACTGTATTTCTGCCTTTCATATCCTGAAACTTCTTTCGTAACGAGAGGCAATATTTTCCCTTTGAGGCGTTTCGTAACCTGAAAATTTCGTATGTAGAAACGTTCGTAAGTAGAGGTACCACTGTATATGAAATGTCAGAATAGGTCATTTTTTTTGACGACACCCCTGAAACAGCCAGACGACACCCCAGTTGAGAAACTGCAGTCAAGCCAGCCCTCACTTCAAAAAACATGGTCATTCTAGCCCCCACTTGTTTTGTGGTGCGCATATATAGTAGAGATTACGGTATGGCTGCATTAAGAACTGATTTCAAAATAAAAGAAACCTTTTTGTTGACGTGTTGTCATAAATTCAGTCAGCCTGTCTTTTCTTGTGTTTGTTAATCAATTAATCAATCATTTTATCAATCCATCTATTAAGTATTTAAATAAAACCACGGGAGGAAATATAATTAAAATAAAAGTTTTTTCAGTATTTACACCTAAAATCAGATTGATGTTAAAAGGAAACTCCCTGTTTCCACAGACCAATTATGATTAAGAATGATAGTACACCACCCCAGAATGTCACTCACAAAATTTCAGGAACTTCTGATGTAGAATTTCACAATAAAAGCCCTGGGAAATGTCCAATATTTTCAGTATTTACACCTAAATTCACATTGATATTAAAAAGAAACCCCCTGTTTCCACAGAACAGTTATCATTCAGAATGATAGTACACAACCTCAGAGTGTCACTCACAAAATCTTAGGGAAGTCTGATGTAGCCTTTCAAAATTAAAGCCCTGAGAAATGTCAAATATTTTAAATATTTACACCTAAATTCACATTGATATTAAAAAGAAACCCCCTGTTTCCACAGACCAATTATGATTCAGAATGATAGTACACCACCTCAGAGTGTCACTCACAAAATTTCAGGAAGTTCTGATGTAGAATTTCAAAATTAAAGCCCAGAGTAAAGTCCAATATTTTCAGTATTTACACCTAAATTCAGATTGATATTAAAAGGAAACCCCCTGTTTCCACAGACCAATTATGATTCAGAATGATAGTACACCACTCCAGAGTGTCTCTCACAAAATTTGGGGGAAGTCTGATGTAGCCCTTCAAAATTAAAGCCATGAGAAACGTCCAATATTTCCAGTATTTACACCTAAATTCACATTGATATTAAAAAGAAACCCCCTGTTTCCACAGAACAATTATGATTCAAAATGATAGTACACCACCTCACAGTGTCACTCACAAAATCTTAGGGAAGTCTGATGTAGCCTTTCAAAATTAAAGCCCTGAGAAATTTCCAATATTTTAAGTATTTACATCTAAATTCACATTGATATTAAAAAGAAACCCCCCCTGTTTCCACAGAACAATTATGATTTCAGAATGATAGTACACCACCCCGAGTGTCACTCCAACAATCTTAGGGAAGTCTGATGTAGCCTTTCAAAATTAAAGCCCTGAGAAATGTCCAATATTTTAAATATTTACACCTAAATTCAGATTGATATTAAAAAAAAAAACCCTGTTTCCACAGACCAATTATGATTCAGAATGATAGTACACCACCTCAGAGTGTCACTCACAAAATTTCAGGAAGTTCTGATGTAGAATTTCAAAATTAAAGCCCAGAGTAAAGTCCAATATTTCCAGTATTTACACCTAAATTCACATTGATATTAAAAAGAAACCCCCTGTTTCCACAGACCAATTATGATTCAGAATGACAGTACACCACCCCAGAGTGTCACTCACACAATTTCAGGAAGTTCTGATGTAGAATTTCAAAGTTAAAGCCCAGAGAAATGTCCAACATTTTCAGTATTTACACCTAAATTCACATTGATATTAAAAGGGAACCCCCTGTTTCCACAGAACAGTTATGATTCAGAATGACAGTACGACACCCCAGAGTGTCACTCACAAAATTTCAGGAAGTTCTGATGTAGCCTTTCAAAGTTAAAGCCCTGAGAAATGTCAAAACCTTTAAGTATTTACACCTAAATTCCGATTGATATTAAAAGGAAAATCCCTGTTTCCACAGAACAATTATGATTCAGAATGATAGTACACCACCTCACAGTGTCTCCCACACAATATCAGGGAAGTCTGATGTGGAATTTCAAAATTAAAGCCCTGAGAAATGTCCAATATTTTTCCTCTCCAATTACTCTAGTTAAAGTCTCACTTCAGCAATTTTTTTTCCTGGTATTACATGCATTCTCCATCACTTGGCCCTGTACTGCAAGAGCCTGTTGTTGTTACATTACAGTCTTTTTCTTGTGACAGTCAGTTTGCATTTTTGGAATTTGCTTCCTGTTCTGATCTTATTTATTCTTCTCACATGGATTTGTTCACTTGATTTGACTGATTGTCTTTTGCGTTTTACATTGTGTCCTGTGGGCGTCTCTGCACCTTAGTCTTGGATTGCTCCAGAAACTTTACACAACTGTAATTTCTCATTCATTTATGAGATGTTTACTTTTTGTAATGCTGTCTTTTTCATTAAATAATTTTTACCTTCTCTGACAGATTGGATAAAGATAAAATCATAGACAGATTTTCCATCCTCAGACTGACAAGGGACAGGTTAATGTTCCTGAGCTGAAGTAGCAAATGGTAAGTTATTCAAGTGAATGTACATAAATGCCAGCTTCCTAATAAATCAAGTGACATACACATCTTTTTGAAACTTGGTAATTTTTTTTGACTGAAAAAAATTAACAAGCTGAAATGCCCTTATTTATTGTAAACAATTACAATTACAATACAATAATGTTGACCTGAATTTATGTAATTTCAACAACATTCTTTTCTTCAACCTTGTCTGACTGTATTATCACTGTTCACACTCGTGCTGACCAGTTGTTTCTTTTTTTTAAGCCCCTAATGTACAAAACACAGCCAAAAGTGTTAAACTAGGGAACCCACACATCTTTGGTGAAACTAAACCGGTGAAAAAAAATGACTTTCAAGATTTCATTTTTTATGAAAGCATTGTTTGTTCTATTTTATTAGCAAAGATAAATATTTTAATTGTTTTACTGTTTGATAATTTCTTCATTTTAAGAATAATGATTTTTATGCCTTTTTTGACAGCAGAAGTGAGCATGAGAAAACGGGAGAAAGAGTGAGAGGTTAACATGCAGCAAAAGTCTGCAGGCAGGAGTCAAACCTACGGCCGCTGCTTGCCCCTCTGTGTTTTTAGTTCACCATCTGACAGGATGGAAATGTTGGTATTTTACTGCTGGCAAATTTAATTGCAAGCTAAGATGAGTGGGCCCCTACCATTAAAAATATATTAGGCAATTTTGTAATGTGTACAATAATACAGTGGAATTATGTTTTGTCTGACACACTGTACCTAGCTCTCCATCAAATTCCAGTCACAGTCAAAAATTTACAGCATAAGCAAAAGTATTTCAGTAATTCATATAAAATACATGTAAAACAACATTATACAGTATGAGATTATAGTATGTATGACATAATGGAATTTTAGATGACTGTTATTTGTTTTGAAATCAGCATTAAATGCCAAATGTCAGATGCTATGCTCTCTAAAGATCACCATCAGCATCTGCCATTTAAATATCCACGTCATTTGATCACCATATTGTTAGGATACAATTTCACATTAAATTCAAAATGAATTCCTGTTGGGTTTGGGTGACCAAGGCACTTTTTTGACTATATGTATCTAATTTATTCTATTATATTTTTTAGCATTGCAACGTCTGCCAACTTTAAGTACTCAGATATAAAATTATGTTGTGCATGAATTGTAAACTTGCCGTTGGCCTTTTGCGTGCCTGAAGTGAAACTGCTGTTTGTAAAATTATTACTATTGTCCTGTGTCTTCACTATATAAAAATAATTACATTTTTTACTGAAAATATAACTTAGTATCTCCAAATACAGACTTAGTATCTAAAAAAAAAGGACTTGTATGTAATAAGGTTTCTCCTTATTTTAAATGTTTCTTTTTTAACATTGCTATTTTCACTTACTGTCAGGTTGGGAGGATAGTTTAAGGTCAATGTTGAAATTGTTACGCTAATGTAATGTTGTAATGTTTTGTCGTGCCATGTTAGATTAATAACGCTAACTATGCACATTTTAAATGTTGTTAATGATGTTAATTAGCCAGTCATCAACACTAATGCTTAAGGTCAAAACGCACTAACAGCTTCAATTGACGTGCCTGGCGTCAGTTGAAGCATAAGCTAATTTTTCACGCGACACGCATCAATTGAGCTTCTATTGCACTTCAGATTTAGACATAGGCTTCAGATTTAAAATCGCAATATCCTACGTGTCGGGATAAGCTTACTATTTACAGTGGCGCCGCCAGGATTCAATTTCATAGTACGCACAGATCCCCCTGATGAGTTTATTTCTTTAATGAATATCGTCCTCTGCCTCTCTTTCTCATACTTATGATTAATCCACATGGAGTAATCAAGTATTTAAAAGTACGCAAATCAGACTTGGAGTAAAAAGTCTCACACTGTGCAGTAATATTATGATTCATGATTAAAAAAAGTTTTTATGTCAAGTCACACACGTTATCTTTTTGAGCAAGCTATATAGTAAGGATATGTATGCTGTCTCTTAATATCCTCCTCTCTTTTAGTTTACACAGAGTATACTCGTTCAGGTTATTTGGGGTGAGTAAGTTAATCATTTAATTATGAATGTTTGTTGTCTTTATGGCACATACTGTATTTCATGACAGATTAATGTCCAACTATGTTACTAATCATTAACTATGCATTTTTCCCCAATAGAACACATTTTAAAAAATCTTGATAGAGGACATTTTGAAAAACATTGAAGATCTGCAAAAGAGTGGTGTTAAACTTGAGGAAAATGCATCACATAAGGATGGCTTCTGGGGCCAAGTATGCACTGTACTTGGGATTCATTGACTGCAAAGAGTGGGCTGTGTTAAAAAAAAAAAAAAAGAAAACGCAGAGGGTATAAAGGACTGCAGCTGACAAACATTATAGCCAAAGGAGTGAGGACCATTGATTGTAAGTTTTTTTTTTGTAAGTTTTTTTTTTTTTTTTGTTTGTTCAGGGACAATGCACATTGATGAACATTTCTGTAAATGTGCCAGTTTATAGCTGATTAGCTAATTTGCAACTGTAGTCCCTGGGCAGGATGTTAATTGCCAGTGAAAGAAATTCCAAGGACCATCCACCCATATTGTTCAATAGCATTTAAGAGGCACAGGCTGAGGTTTCCAGGCTCCACAAAAGCAAGCCCAGAATTCTGGTGTCTGGGTTACTGCAGGTTTGAGGACTGTCCAGTCACTCTTACCGTGACTGTAGACAATGAGAAGGACCTGAAGGCAACAGTCGAGTTTCAAGGTGGGGAGAGTATACACAATAAAACTGAACTGAAAAGACGACCTGTATGAGCGGAAGAGAGAAACACAACAGGCCAAGGGCTACAGAAACAATTACCCAGAGCCATGTATCTTGAAAAGTTGGAAAAAATAGATGAGAAAGTAATGGAGTCTGGATGCAGGGATGAGGCTCCTACTTCTCAGGTGCTTAAGAACATATCCTGGGAGTTACGTCAAAAAAGTCGTCTGCACAGCAATGATATGCTCAGCCTGCAAATAATGATTGAAAACAAAAAGAACACTCCTGATGAGGTCCTCCAGAAAGTTCTTCGACACCCAAAAGGTGTTCTATTATGGTCTCTCAGAAGCATAGAAATCTACCAGGAGCGATGCCGGGAGGACATTGTCTACCTAGATGCTACAGGCAGCATTAAAAAAAAGGAGAAGGGCTCTCCCCCTTTCTATGTATATGAACTTGTGGTTAGAAATCCTACCAAAAACTCATCTCCTTTACAAGTTGCCACCTACCTCACTTGCGACCACACAACAGCCTCAGTGTTGTATTTTCTTGAGGCATTTCAGACAGATGTTGCAAGGTGCTATGGACACAGAGGCATGCGGGCACCCATCATGGTGATGTGCGATGGGTCAATGGTATTAATGCAGGCAATATGTTTATCATTTGCCAAAAAAAACTTGCATGATACCATTGACCATTACTACAAAATAGCAAGTGGAACAGCAACAAAGGCGGATTTTGAGGTGCCCATCCTCCACCGCTGCCTGAGCCACATAATGAAAAATGCCAAGGAAATGTGCAGAAAGTAGTAAGCATAACCTATTATTACTACACATTGTTTGTAGCCTACATACAATAAGTAACAACATACATTTGATAAGATTCCAGTCATAGCGAGAGTTTGAAGTGTCACAAGAAGTTCTTGCACACATGAGAAGGGATGAACCTGCCTTCATTACATCTATGGGAGAAACTTCAAACAGGAAGTGGTCTTTCTCAGACTGTCTCAACATAAAGTCTTGACTTTATTGTATTGTAAAGTACACCCTCACTTCTTCTACATGTGTTTGAGTTTTGTTGTTTGCAGCATTTGCTAATTTTGTTGTCATTATAACCTTTCTCCACCCTACTACCACTACTACTACTACTCTTATTGCTCTCTGCTTTTGTTTCCCTCCAAGTTGTCACACTTAAAAGGTGGACAGAGATAATGTTTTACATGATGGACATTTCTTCTAAATGGAGTCCTGCATTTTTCGTACCTCTTACTTTCGTAAGTGCCCACTTGTCTTTCTTTGTTTTATTATACAACGTCAGTACAAGATCTTTTCCTCCGGTCTCAAAGAATAAAATAAAATTCTTAAAAGCTTTACTGATGTAATTGTCAGCAGGTAATAGTAGCTGTTTGGTGCAGCTTTGAGAGTAAATGTCAGTTCATGTATCAAGTAGCTTGTGCTGTTTGTGAACATTTAAGATTTTCTAGCTATTTTGTTTTGAATTTGTTGTTTTTCACACCACCCTTTACTTTGCCAACCAGCTGGGCTCCTTCATCGTTGTGAACATGTGTGCGGTTGTCATCACCACATGCTTCATGAAGACCAGGGAAGAAAACGCGGTGGCGCCTCATGCCGGAGGAGTGACGTTCACAATGCTCAGCTGGCTGAGGGAGCGCTTGAACAGGTCAGATACTGGACTGGCCGTCTATACAACCTGAAATTTGAAACAGTTTGTTGTGTTTTGATCTCAGATTGTGAATGAGTAAGTGGGATGGTTTCCAAAATACTTGTTGCTTTCAGTCACATCAAATAAATGACATAATTTGGTTTTTAACCCCATAGGTTACGATCTAATAAGGTAGCACCTAATCCTGGTAGCAGTAACACTGACGCTGTGGTGAGACTGGTCTATAACTGACTTCAGAGCTGTCAGAAGATGTTGTATTGATGTCTCTTAACTGATTCTTTATTCTTGTATTTCAGGTCAGGTCTGGTTTCCTCCACAGACTTGAGGTGCTGGTGAATGGAGAGCTTTTCTCCAGGATTGTCGTAGTAGTCATCCTTCCCAGCATCATGACCTTGGCTGTTGAGCACCATAACCAGGTGAGATTTGTATGTATGTGTTGCTGTGGGGCTCTATGAAGATGTGACATGTTTCTGGTCTAATGAAAGCTGCCTCAGCTCCAGCTTCGTGGTATAGCATAATATTTGTCACATTTCTTTGCAGCAGTCTTCCTTAATGATTTCTTGTTTTGTTTGTCTTTCCTCTGTCCTCATTGCATTTTCACTTTTTAATCCTTCTACATCTCTCTCCCTTTCTGCATTGTCTTGCTCTGTTTCCTTATTTTTTCCAACATCTCCTCCTGTAGCCTCAATCGTTGACACAGACGCTGATGGTCTGTAACATCATCTTTACTGTTGTGTTTGTGGTGGAGATGGTGTTAAAGCTCTTGACTTTGAAATGGATGTACTTCTTGGACAAAGGCAACATTTTTGAGTTTATCATCGTTATCATCAGGTATAAATCCTTTTAATCATGCATAATCTCAGACTGTTTGGTTTTTAATTTAGCCTGTTCCTTCCTAATATACAGCAGCATTTGCAAAAAAAATTGCATTTCTCTGTGAAATTGAAATATCCACAGAGATCTATGTAAAAAGGCCCTTTTTTGAAATGTGTTGTTGAGTCTTTCAGTTAACAGCAGATTGAAATGTGGTTGTTTTTTTCACAGTTTGTGGGAAACAGTGACCGGTGCAAAAGGGATGCTGTCAATTCTACGTGCCTTATGCGTGCTGCGTTTTGGGCGACTGATCAGCTTCTTCCCACGTCTGAGGAGAAAGCTGCTGGTGTTGTACAGGACCATCAGGGAGGCATCCCTGTTTTTGTCAGTGCTGCTGGTCGGTGCATGCTCACAAGCTCATGCACCGACAAATATTCGATCAACATGTGTTTTTTTAGCATGTGATGCTGTCCCAAATGCTGCTGTGTTAGAGTGGTGATTATCAGGACTGAGGTTTGTGTTTTTGATTCACTGTCTGTGTGATCTCCTGTCACTTTACAGTGTTTTAGGCAGGCACTTATTCGGCTGCACACATATGTCTCAAAATAATAATGAGATTTATGCAAGAAAGAACTTTGACTCGATGCCCTGGTCCATGGTGACTGTTTTCCAGGTTGGTTTATGATCTCTATGTTCTCTATCTATGTTTCTCCATCAACATCAGATTTCAGCATTGCACACTTTTTTGTGCATTAATCTTGATCTGTTGTCTTTTTTTTCTATCTATAAATCCAGATCATTACTCAGGAGGACTGGAGTCTGGTATTGCACAACGCTATGGCTTCCACTTCCCCATGGCTGCTCTGTACTTTATAAGGGTCATTTTCATTGGAAGAGGTGTGCTGCTCAACATACTTTTGGGCATTGTGGTTCAGAGCTTCCACGCTCAGGTATGAACCAGTCATGTTTTTCATCCACTGTTTATTGAAACACGCAGACACGGTGGCTTTGAATTCTAGCAGAAGCACCTGCACACACACCTACCAAGCAGTTCACTTTACAGGCCCCAAAGTAAGATCTCATAAAGACTCTTAATTTACTTGTGAATTTTCAATTCCTTTTGAACCAGCTTCACTCATGACAATGTCAATTTTTGTCTCAGACACACTTGAGATAGCAGCTGTTTCATTTTCCTGTTGTGCAGATACCAACTCGTTAGAGGTTTGAGACTTAAGGTGCTGCTTGTTAAACACAGTCTCTTTTTCACACATACTGTTTATGTTTCCAGGCCCTAGCAACACCCGAGGAAAATTAAGCTGACACCACCACCAGAGCAGACGCAGTCGAGTCACGCTCCAAGGAAGATGCTGCACCGACCAATGCCATTCAGGACCATGTAAGTTTGAAAAAACTAGTGAAGATTTTTCAACATGCGCATTGAATCACAAGCACGAGGTCTTGTATCCCACAAGGATGCGACAAGAGAGAGGTGTTCATATTATCTCTTCTGATGAACACAACGTACACAATCCTAATTCAATTCCAAGTGGAGTATCTGTGTTTGTTTTGATTCGTCAGAGGTCTGAGACTTAAGGAGCTGCTTGATTAAACACAGCGTCTTTTCCACACATACACCTCTGTTTATGTTTCCAGGCCCTAGCAACATCCGAGGAAAATGAAAGTGACACCAGCAGAGCAGACGCAGTCCAGCCACGCTCCGAGGAAGATGTCCTCCAATGGTTCAAAGACCGTGAAGACTGGTCCTTCTTCCTGTTGCCTCCACAGAACAAGCAAGTGTCTCACTGTCATGGAATTTTGCAGTCACCTTGTTAAATTCAGGTTTAATGTATGTTATTTCATCCAACATATGTCAAAGAACTGCAGTCTACAACACTACATATCACAACACCAAAAACAGCTCAACGACATGTTCCAAAACACAACACCTTTTTATTTGAGTTTTGATATTTTGTTAATTATTTTTGTGTTTGCACTTCAAGGTCCACTATACGTTTGTACATTTAAAACTGTTTGGTCAGGAACAGCAGGTCAGACTGGCAGGTGGAGCCTCACATTTATGTATCTATTCAACAGCTACTTACTCATTGAAATTAGGTAAAATTATCTTGTTTGCCAGTAGGTAATATCTGATAACTATCCATTATCTATACCCATTTCATCCTTGAAGGGTCACGGGGATCTGCTGGAGCCTATCCCAGCGTCTACGGGCGAAAGGCAGGGGTACACCCTGAACAGGTTGCCAGTCCATCGCAGGGCCACATACAGACAAACAACCACTCACACTCACATTCACTCCTACGGGCAATTTAGAATTACTTAATTAACCTAACATGCATGTCTTTGGACTGTGGGAGGAAGCCGGAGTACCCGGAGGAAACCCACGCAAGCACGGGGAGAACATGCAAACTCCACACAGAAAGGCCCCTGCCTAGGTTCAAAAATAAAATTGAAATAAATAAAAAAATAAAATGATCTTGTTTGCCACTAGGTAATATCTGATAACTATCCATTTTCCATACCCGTTTCATCCTTGAAGGGTCACGGGGATCTGCTGGAGCCTATCCCAGCGTCTACGGGCGAAAGGCAGGGGTACACCCTGGACAGGTTGCCAGTCCATCGCAGGGCCACATACAGACAAACAACCACTCACAATCACATTCACTCCTACGGGCAATTTAGAATTACTTAATTAACCTAACATGCATGTCTTTGGACTGTGGGAGGAAGCCGGAGTACACGGAGGAAACCCACGCAGGCACGGGGAGAACATGCAAACTCCACACAGAAAGGCCCCCTGCCGAGGTTCAAAAATAAAATTGAAATAAAATAAAAAAATAAAATTATCTTGTTTGCCAGTAGGTAATATCTGATAACTATCTATTATCTATACCCGTTTCATCCTTGAAGGGTCACGGGGATCTGCTGGAGCCTATCCCAGCGTCTACGGGTGAAAGGCAGGGGTACACCCTGGACAGGTCACCAGTCCATCGCAGGGCCACATACAGACAAACAACCACTCACACTCACATTCACTCCTACGGGCAATTTAGAATTACTTAATTAACCTAACATGCATGTCTTTGGACTGTGGGAGGAAGCCGGAGTACCCGGAGGAAACCCACGCAGGCACGGGGAGAACATGCAAACTCCCCACAGAAAGGCCCCTGCCGAGGTTCAAAAATAAAATTGAAATAAATAAAAAAATAAAATAATCTTGTTTGCCACTAGGTAATATCTGATAACTATCCATTTTTATTTTATGATATGAATTTTAAGGACGTTATTCACTGTAAACCGGTGTTCGTTTGTCCCGCTGTTCCCGCTACGAAGGATTGCAAAAAATTATGGGTGTGGAAAACGGAAAACGTCATTCGGGAATTCGCTCTGCGCATGCGCAGAAGCCCAAGGTAGCAAATCTCGACAAGTAGGAGAAATCGACAGAACACCAGATCCAAGATCAGAGGCCGCAGCAGGAGCAAAAACACCTGCAGGACAGGTGAGGAGACGTGAACACTGGAGCTAGCAGCTGATGCTAACATTGCTGCGATCATGGTCGTACCTGCGTTTTGTAGGATTTCTATATTTTGGGGCCTGGATGCCCGATCAGCAACAAACTGCACGAAGTTCTTCCTTGATATCTGGTACTGTTCAAACACTGTGCAACACAAACAGACAAATGAGAGTATGAACGACCACCTCGACTCTACTCACTGTGAACCTGAACAGCGCAGAGGTCTTTACCTTGAGTGATCTTCTGTTCACTCATCGCGGCCCTGAAAAAAAGAAGAGACGCCTCTCGAATATTTCTTTTTTTTTTAAGTTAAATGCCAAAAAGAAAGCGTAGGGTTTGGGTTGATGGGTATTAACGGACTGTTTCACAGGATTTGATTGTGTTTTTGTTTATGTTGCCTGGCAACGTGAGGGAAGTTGGAGTGTTGGAGATCTTTTTCTGACTTTTTAAAAACCTACAATCAGGTTTCTCACCAGTAGTTTTATTTATTTTATCTGCAGCAATTTTTTTTGCTCTGTTTTTCTAAGCTTCATTTTTTTTTTTCTTTTTTTGTAACTGGGATTATTTGCTGTTGTATGTTCTTGTCTTAAATGTACATTTTGTCTCAAACAAACAAACAAAATGAAAATAAAAATAATAGAAAGATAAAAATTTTGATCTACTTTGTGAATATATTCTTGAAGACAGTCTCAATCCTTGCACTCCAGCAGGTATCAGATAGGCGATGCAATGAGCAACCTGTTTGCTCTTTATAGATGGCCCAACGCTCTGGGCTGCCACTTACAAATGTGTACAGGCGATTTATGCAGCTGAAAAATGTGGATACCTCTGGGCTTGACTGTGCAGCATGCACACCAACATGATTTAATGTGTGGGAGGCACATGGTGAATAAGTAGCCAGCTTGTTTTTCTTCAGTATTTGAGCTTGGACTCCCTTTATTTTCCCTGACATGTTAGCCCCGTTGTCATATCCCTGCCCTCTGCAATCACCAATGTCTATCCCATGGTCACAAAGAACTGCATCAATCATCTCTGCTATCTCACTTTTTGTGAAAATCCCTGAATTCAAGGAACCTCCCCGTAATTTCCCACTCATCTTTTTCTTTGTCATATTTAACATACCGTAGTAGCGCCACATTTTGCTCCGTATGGGTAATGTCTGGTGTGGCATCACAGATGACAGCATAATATATGGCATCCTCCCGTTCCTGCAGAATTCTTTTCAGAACTCGTCTACCATATAAGTTGATAAACTCATTCTGACTGTCAGAGCTAAGATAATGTGTTAGCCTGGTTCCTTTTCCTTCTTTTTGTTTTTGTTTGTTGTCCCTGATTTTTTGAAAGTGCTCTTTCAGCAGAGGATCATAATGTGACAAGAGCTCTAGTGTGCCTAGGAAATTGCCATTATGAATGTCATCTAGGTCTTTGGTTTTGCCCCTGAAAGGCAGGTTTCTTGAGGCCAAGTGTAGAGTTACGTCTAAGAGTCTCTCCAAGATGGCCCTATTTTTCTCTATTTGAAACTCCTTATTTAGCAGAGAATCCACACCTCTATCTTTCATAAGAGATCCTTGCAGATTTTTCCATCTCAAGTAGCAATCTCTATGTGCCTCACTCCTCTCATGGACTGGGAATTTGTTGTACATTTGACGCCACTTTACATCACACATTTTATATCCATTTTGACTGGTGAGTGCACTAGTGGACGGCTTTTTCTGTACATGGGAGAAAAGCACACATGGTATGCAATAAAGCGAATTATTGCTTTGACTAAAAGTCAGCCAGTCTCTCTTCACCTTTTCTCTTTTATTTGCTGCCTTTGTGTAATTCAGGTTGTCGGTGAATGGCTTCCCCTTTGAATCACTTGGCATTTGTACTTCTTTCTCTCTCATGGCAAGTTTTCTTACTATTTTCTCCCGATCCTGATCATTTAAGTCTGCTGGCCAGAAATCAGGGTCATCAGTCAGATGATCTTCCCTTTCCTTAACATCAGCTTGTTGCTCTTCCTGCCTCTCTGTTGTCTTTCTGACTCTTTCTTTCTCTGTATTTAGTCCATCCTCCTCTGAATTCCTTTCAACATCTTCAACATCTACTATATGAGTTGCCAATAAGGTAAAAGGAAATAAGCATGAAATAAAATGAAAATAAAGATGTTGACATACACAATTGTATATACACAATATACATACACTATATTGCCAAAGGTATTTGATCACCCATCCAAATGAACAGAATCAGGTGTTCCATTCACTTCCATGGCCACAGGTGTATAAAATTAAGCACCTAGGCATGCAGACTGTTTCTACAAACGTTTGGGAAAGAATGGGTCACTCTCAGGGGCTCAGTGAATTCCAGTGTGGAACTGTGATAGGATGACACCTGTGCAACAAATCCAGTCCTGAATCACGATTCTCCATCTGATGGAAGAGTCTGGGTTTGGTGGTTGCCAGGAGAACGGTACTTGTCTGACTGCATTGATCCAAGTGTAAAGTTTGGTGGAGGGGGGGATTATGGTGTGGGGTTGTTTTTCAGGAGCTGGGCTTGGCCCCTTAGTTCCAGTTAAAGGAACTCTGAATGCTTCAGCAAACCAAAACATTTTGGACAAATTCATGCTCCCAACTTGTGGGAACAGTTTGGATCTGACCCCTTCCTCTTCCAGCACAAAGCAACGTCCATAAAGACATGGATGGAAGAGTGGATGAACTTGACTGGCCTGCACAGAGTCCTGACCTCAACCTGATAGAAGACCTTTGGGGTGAATTAGAGGGAGACTGAGAGCCAGGCCTTCTCAGCCAACATCAGTGTTTGACCTCCCAAATACAATTCTGAAAGGATTGGTCAAAAATCCCCATCAACACACTCCTAAACCTTGTGGACAGCCTTCCCAGAAGAGTTGAAGCTGCTCTAGCTGCAAAGGATGGAGCCACATCATATTGATTAGAAATGGGATGAACTAAAGCTCATATGTGAGTCAAAGCAGGAGAGCCAATACTTTTGGCAATATAGTGTATGTGTCAGAGAGCATGTGTGTGTGTGTGTGTGTGGAGAACAAGGACTTCCAACCCACTGGCAGTGATGGACTACAAAAATGGCAGATGAAATAGCATGATAATGTCACATCTGGAGCAGCTGAGCAGAAAAAAAGAACATTAGATATCTTTATGTCTTATGGTTAGGGACGGACATCATTGATCAATTATCGATAACTGATCATTAAGAATTTCAGGTGAAATTAGGTGAAATTTGATCATTATGGCCAGTTTGTGTCTTGAAGCAATGTGCTGAATTTTAATGTTCCAAAGCTACCAGGAGGAGGCGCAATTAACTGTGGGTCAACGAATTTGCTACTGGAACAGGACCACAGGGCTGCTGTTGAATTCCAAAGCAAACATGAAGAGACCAAAGTGAAGTTTGGTGTGGCAACACAGGCATTGAAACAGAAGAAACAGAAAATAGATTAAAAACAGAAAGGTGAAAGCCGTCACAGCGACAGGCCGCCGCAGTCGACCGCCTGCCTCGTCAGCTCCCGGTTCCAGGCTGCCCCCCCTGGACTGTTCCGGGCCTCCATCTGGCGCAGAGGCCACCCTCCTGGACGTCTGCCTTATGGCCTTGGGGCCGAGTGACTTTTTGCTTGAGTTTTTTTTGGTTCCTGCCTTCCGGCCCGCCGCCCTCCCTGCTCTGCTCCCTGTTTTTGTTGTTGGGGTTTTTTTTTTTTTGTTTGTTTGTTTTTTTGTTTTTTTTTGGACCATCTGGGAGCTGATCCATTGGAAGGAGGCACTGTCATGGCCCGGGTCAGCCATGACTGAGATTTTGTATTTTCTGTCTGTTTTGTCAAGTTGGCGTCTCTAGTGCTTCCTGTTTTACTTTGAAGGTCTGTCTTGTCCTCGTGGTGTTCAGCTTTTCTTCCTCCCCCTTGTCAGCCTGATTGTTCACACCTGCCTCTCGTTTGTTCCTGTGTGTTTATAAGTCCTATCACTCCCTTTCTGTTTGCTGTCCATTGACGTCCTTACCCCCTGCATGTCGGTCTGCGCGTCATCCTGTCCTTCACCCTGATTTTTGGAAGCTAAGTTTGGATTTTTATATTTTTGCATTTTGGTTTGTTGTGTTGTTTTTGTTGCCAGGAAAAAGATGTAGTTCTTCACGGCAACAAAGGATGTAACTTTGAGACTCTTTTCCTTCTCTTTGATTTCTGTCGTGCTGTTCTGGATGTGTCGAATGGGTTCAGAAAAAAGCTGCCCCGAAGCCAACTTTTAAATGGATAAAAGAGTTTTATTACAAGAAAAAAGAGGCTTAGTACAGACTTTCGCGCATGTCTGGGACTTCCATGCAAATCTGGAAAATCATCGGAACAAAGGGAATGCAGAAGCTTTATAGTCTCATGGTCAGCGCATATCTAAGTTGTACAGTTGGAATCAAACGCCCTGTGATAGTCCTTATCTTTTTTTAAACATGAAGAGTACGCCATGTTCCTGAAGAGGCAGGATGTGGACTCAGTGAACTCTGCACAAACTCACTGACATGTTCAAACTTATATAAAGGAAAAAGATTAAATTGTTTTAGACACCACAGTTGGATTTTTGGAGTTTTGAATTTTTGGATTTTGTTTAAAGACCATTTTGTTTTTGAACCTCCTGCACCTTGGGTCCTCCTTCCACTCATCTCCACCCCAGTGACACTGCAGGCATGTCCTTTGAGAACACACCCTCACAACCTATGCACACAATCAGTCACAGTCTTCTTCAGGGCTAAATGTGGGCCAAGACAGGATGTCTAAACAGGGATGGGTTTTCAACGTCTTTTGGCCTCAATGTGGGCAACAACAGGACGGCTAAGCAGAGACAGGTTTTCAATGTTTTCTTTTGGGCTAAAAAATGGCCACGATGGGCCGACCTTAAAAAAGACATCCATGGACGTCCAGTGTTTGGTGGGTAGCTAATAAGAAGTGGGACGCTGAGTTGACAGGACTACAGGAAGATGCAGCGTAAGGTGAAGGTACAGGTGACAAAGGCCAAACAAAGGGTGTATGATGATTTGTATGGAAGGTCGAACAGCAAGAAAATCTGTGTAAATTATCCACCTCAGGTCCATGTAATACCCTTTTATAAATCCTTCCTAATCTTTTTTTTTTTTTAGGATCTATTAAAGAAAGAAAAAAACATGTCCATATTAAGTTCTTAAGAAAAAAAACAGCAATTGGTCTCAAAAAAATTAAGCTCACACACACACAAAAGCAGTGGCGCAAAAAGTGGGTATGCAAGATATGCGGTGCATAGGGGCGCTGCACCAGGGGGGCGCCAAGGCGATGGGGGAAAAATTATGAAAAGTATGCATTTTCTATAGCTATCTAACAGCTTTTGTACATGTGTGTAAATGATATGATCATGATAGTCAAAAACGGAGTACGTTACTGATTAGTGCGAGTTTGTTGGGATAAAGGACAACTTCTCCAAGTGGTTAAAGGACGGGAGGTGAATTATGTCAAGTGTAGCTTGAGCTTCTTTTTGGGGAGGCATGTAAACAAAGTTGGCTAGTACTAGCTTGGCAGCAGGTTAGCCTGCTGTTTTCTCGCAGGTGTGTGCTGATCAATATTTACAATATAACATCATAAAAAAATGTAAAGAAAGTTGTTAGTGATTATTTTATTGTTCAGACAATTATCATAGATGATGAATCATAAAACAGATTAAATTTAATACAGGGAAAAACCCTGCTGTAGATTGATTTTTCTTACACATAAATACCAAATTTTTTTTTCCATTTTTAGTTTTGTACCATTGACACTTAAAGAGAGATTATTTTAGACACAATAATTGGATATACAGAGATGTCTATAGATGTCTATTATTTTGTTCTGTAACAGAATTTTCTAATAATACAGAGGAGGCTTTACATTTATTAAAGGTAGAAGCATCTTTAACTTGAAGTATCAATAACGTATCTTGAGGCTGAGTGGGGGGGGGGGGGGGGGGGGCTGGACCAGCCATATTGTCTTTTTTTTTTTGTTTTGTTTTGTCCGTCCCTCCCTGCCCTGCGGGGGATTTGGGGTGTGGTCGTGGGTCCTGGCCAATGGGGCATATCCTGGCTTTTGGGGGTCCCTCCACCAGAGGGGCCTCCCTGCGCTGATGCGTGGGCCCAGGTGCGCCCCTGCTGGTTGGCTGGGTGCCCGGTGTGGCTCTGGGGGGGGGTCTTGGGTGTGTGTGTCGGGGGGGGGGGTGTTGGCTTGCTGCAGGCTGTGCGGTGGGGTGGCGTGGGGGGTGCTGCGCGGCCCTCTGGTGCAGGCCGCTTTCCTGTCGTTTGTCACCGCTGCTATGCTGCGGGGGGGTGGCGGCTGTCTCGGCTGGTCCACTGGTTTCCCTCTCCTTCCCGCTCTTTCCCACCTGTCTCCCCCTTCCGCTTCCCTGCCGGGGATTGGTGGGGGCGGGGGGGCTCGGCTACCCCTGGGCTGCATGGGGTGACGGCTACTGGGTCTGCATTTTCTGCGGTGCTGCTGCTGTGGGCTTGGGGCCTGGTAGGTGTGGGGGCTGGGGGGTGGGAGGGCCTCGTCGCAGTTCTGGCCTTCCGGGTGCCCTGCCTGGCCCTCCTGTCAGTGGACATATGTCTCGGGAATGTTTGCCCCCTGACCCCTCGGGGCGGGGGCAAAGGGCCCTCTTGGGCCAATCTGGCCCTGGAGTGATGGGAGTTAGCTGGCGTTTTCTCACCCACGCAAGGACTTAAGATGGACTAAGATAAGGAGAGTGGTGATGGTAATAGTGGTAACAGTTTACTTAGCACTTGGGTAACTCGCATGTGAGTGTTCGGACCTTTTGCACGTGGCGCCACGCACTGCAGCCGCAACAGCTCGCTGCCATGTTGGAGTGAGGACAAGGTCCTTCAGCTGAGCAGTATATCTGTCGCGTTCAGGTGGATAGCAAACAGTCCAAAAGCATGGTTTTGAGCTGTGTAGCTGTTGGCTGCACAGGCTGCAGAGGAAGAGAGAGAGAGACGTAGAGCGCCGAGCGAAGTGGATTGCTGTGCTCCGGCGCGCTCCTGGGGGTGGAGCGGGGGGAGGTGGTGGCCGGCGGGGGCTGGTCACGTGTGTGGTGGGCGCTTTGTTGGGGGTGTGTGTTTTAATCTGTTTCGGCTGATTGGATGGCTGTTTGTAGCGTTTGGATGCTCTTTGGTTGGAGGACGGGGGCTGGGTGGGTGAGAATATGTGGGACAACAACCAGCACATACATGCCTAGTGCAGGGTGCCCTGTTGTCGCTAGCTCGGTCCCCGGCTGATCGTGCGGAGTTATTTGCGCGATGGCATGGGTCTTTTGACTGAGGATCGTCCGGGAGTTGTGGATGGTCGGTTGGTCGGTTTGGGCGGATGGGGGCGCGCGCCTCTGATGTCCGTACAAAACAAACAAAACAAAAAAAAAAAAACGATACAATATAGCTAATACTCCCTGCGCACACTGTGATAACGAGAGCGGCACTGCCCCCTACTGGAGTATATGTGCAATTACACTTTATTCCAGTAGAAAAAAAAACAGCCTTGTTCCCCAGGGTCACACACGCCCCCCAAGGGGTTGCGCCCCACTATTTGAGAAGGACTGCTATAAAGTAATACTAGTTCTGACCACATGGATGTATATAGATATAGGGTGAATTCCAATTCCTCCTTTAACCCTCCATCTCAAAAATGCGCGCTCCTGTGAAGTGCAAGTGCTGTCCCGATTCTTAGAACGTCAAGTTGAGGGACAAGTTTGAGGGCTGTATCACCCTCAATATTGAGATTCTCCAGCACCACCCTTGGGAGTAAGTTCTACCCAGAAGGCATTGCGTATTTTCACCAAGGCATCTTCGAAAAGAATTGCGCCGAAAAAAGCGAGTTACGAATGTAAGTATTTTCATAGTTAATAAAGATATAAATGTTATGAAACCACCTTATTGTCTTCGTTATATACAGTCATGGAAAAAAATTATTAGACCACCATTTTTTCTTCACTTTCTTGTTCATTTTAATACCTGGTACCACTAAACATCATCATGTGACTAAAACAGACAGAAAAGAAAAACAGTGAATGCATAAAAGCAGTGTTTTTGGCAGTACGCCATAGCTATTGATGTAAAAACTTAAGTAATTTAGGTTATAATTAAGAAAACCATGGAAAATAGTAAGATATCAGCTCTTAAATAAAACTCTTATGAGCAATCTTTGTGGTTACCGTTATGTTTGTCCAAACAAATGTACCTTTAGTTGTATTGCCAGGCATTTAAAATAAACAAGAAACTGAAGAAAACAAGCGTGGTCTAATCATTTTTTCATGACTGTATTATATATATGGCCAATATATTAAAGTTGATAACATTAAAATGAGAAAAAAGGCTGAAGAAATCCAGCTTGTTGGTGAGGTTTGCTAGGAGAAAAGTTCTTTTCTTTAATAAGAACATGGCAGCACAGCTGGGGTTTGAAAAGTTTCATCTGAAGAAGCAACAAGATTTCTGGACAAATGTTCTTTGGACCAAAGTGGGAATAGATGGGCATGATCCACACCACCTTGTTTGGTAAAAGCAAAAGAAGCTGCAACTGAACACAGCTCAAGACAACAACTCTTTCCAATTGTCAAGCGCGGTGCTGCTGCTGGTGGTTTCCAGCTACAAGACCTGGGCACCCTTCAGTCACTGAGTCTGCCATGAACTTCTTGATGATCTGTCAAACAGCTTAAGCCCGGCAGAAACTGGTTAATGCAACAGGACAATGAGCATAAACACACCCACCAGCAAATCTACAATTGAATGGCTGAAAAAATAAAAACAAGGTGTTGCAATGCCCCAATCAAAATTCAGACCTCAACCTTGAAATACTGCCGTGGGACTGTAAAAGTTGGGTTGGAGGTCTTTGCTGAAGCCGGAAATTCTCTTTACACACCAATAGCAAATAGTAAATTAAATGCGCTCACATCATGTCAAAAGAAAAATTACTGAACACTTGTCAGGGCTCTTAAAACACTATCCAGTCATTGTGACTGACCCAAGCAAAGTCATTGGACCACTGGCTTGTCTGTCAAACTCATCTTTTCCAGTCAACAGGCATTGAGTATTTTGGAAGTGTGGTTTCAGAGGCAGGTTTGAAGAAAGAGGGTTTTACTTTTTATTTGTTTTCAGAGTCTCACTGAGTTCTACCTTTTTTTTTTTTTCAAAATCTCATACCCACCCTTAATGAGAGATATATGTAAATGACTGCTCACAAACATCAATGATTAGTAGCAGAAGAGCGGGTCAAAATTCCTCCACAATGATGCAAAAGACATCCTACTGAACACATTTACTTTAAATGATTGCTGCTAAAGGTGGTTCTAAAAGCCCCAGGTTAGCAGGTGTACTGTGCTTAGATTTTTACACGCTGCTTCTGCATTTTGGCTTCGCTTTTGTTAAATTTTAATAATATTTAATATTGTTGGCCTAGTGGGGATCTGGTGGTATTTTCTAACTGTATTTTGATCCGTAAAACCTTAGAATTAAAAGTCGGTTAAATTAGCTTTTTAAATGACCATTAAAAATCTGCAGTGTGAAGTTTAAATGTGTTTCCTCTTAATCCTAAAAGAACTCAGCCTTTCAGAACGTTCCACAAGAGAGCAGCAGAGCCTCATTGTCCAGTTTCATGTCACTTCAAATAGAACTAATGGAACATTCTGTGTTCATCATATATTTCCATTAAAGGTCCTTGTTATCCACAACTGTTTCCTCCGTTTTTTCCATCAGTATTTTTTGCCTTGTTATCTTTAGTTAAGTTTGTTTCTGTACAAGCATTTGGACATGAAACAATCATTTTTGATGCTCAGCTTTTTCTTCTTTTTTTTTTTCCCTTTTAACAAGCTGTCCACACCGACCGTGGAGGCCGTGAGTTCTGGCCTGCATGCTCATGTAGAAATTCTCAGATTTGTAAGCCGAGGGAGAAATCATTAGTGTGGCATAGCTGTTTAAAATCTGAATTGTTGGTCACATCAGTTAATGAAAAGTTGCTCTTTTTTGCTCTATCATGCACACAGTTTCTCTTTCTCCTGATTTCCCTCTTTCCCTATCACTACATTCTGCAGGATCTGTTCACTCCTGTTCTTCCTCGTCTCAGTGTCTCTCTTTGTCTTCCCCTTCTCACTGTTGCTCTCCCCTCTGGTGTGATTAAAGGGTAAAGGGGGCATCGTATTTGCTGACTGGGCTGGCCTGACTCTTTGGGTTAGGTGTTAGGTCTGCCAGTTCTACATGATTGTCCTGGACCAAGTGAATGGAGCCAGTGACGCGGACACCAATGAGCGTTATCCCGGTCGACAGAGACCATGCGATGACTGTGCCCAAAAGTAATCGGGTCCAAATAAAAGCTGTGTCCTGCAAACGCTGACCCCCACAGAAACCCGACAACCTGGTGGGATAACGGCTGTGGAGGTGTGTGTATGTGTATGTGTGTACCTGGATACTCGTGGGCTTTAGTGTGAATGATAGCTGTATCCATTTTTTCATTAGTCTTGTGACAGTGACAGTTAAAGCCGAATTAACTAACGTATTGGCTTGAATATAGGATGACTCTGATTATAAGACGACCCCTACTTAACATTTACAATTGTACAATTGTTTATTGTACCATTACTATAAAAAAAATAAACACAGAGATAACATCCTCCTGTATTGTTAAACATTTTAGTGTTTTCATTTTTTTAAGGTAAGGTATGTGTCAGGTTTCCATGTTATTTAAGATCAAGGTATAGTACTATTTGATAAACTGTATTCTAAAATCTGGGACTATGCCTCAGTGAACAAGCAACAACCATGTAGTTCAATAACTGCATTAATGATGTCAATAACTGCACAACCATCAAAGTCGAGTTATATTCAATATCAAGAACAACATTAATAATTCAGTCTGTAAAAAAACTTAATTCTCAACTGCAACAAAACTTTTAAACCCCTTTGCTCGAGTCGGTGGCATGATTCGTCCATGTTATATCAGATCCTGCCGCATGCTTTACTGCTGCTCCTTCACTTACTGGTTACTTCGGTGGGGCTCCATCTAGTGGCACAGATGTGTAACGACAATAGAAAAGTCTGGTCCTCGATTATAAGATGACCACGATTTTTAAGATATTTCTGAATAAAATATTCTATCTTCGGGCCAATACAATATTAAAACTTCCATCTGTCTTTTTACCTCATGAATGAATGAATGATTGCATCACACACTTGTATGTGAGCATCATTTGTGAAATAATCATGTCATGAAACTATGCATCTATATATATATACAGTGCTTTGTGAAAGTATTTGGCCCCCTTGAACTTTTCAACATTTGGCCACATTTCAGGCTTTAAACATAAAGATATAATTTTTTTTGTCAAGAATCAACAACAAATGGGACACAATCATGAAGTGGAACGAAATTTATTGAATATTTTAAACTTTAACAAATAAACTGAAAAGTGGGGTGTGCAGTATTATTCGGCTCCCTTGCATTAATACTTTGTAGCACCACCTTTTGCTGCATTTACAGATGCCAGTCTCTTAGGGTTTGTCTCTATCAGTTTTGCACAACAAGAGACTGAAATTTTTGCCCATTCTTCCTGTAAAACAGCTGGAGCTCAGTGAGGTTGGATGGAGAGCGTTTGTGAACAGCAGTCTTCAGCTCTTTCCACAGATTCTTGATTGTATTCAGGTCTGGACTTTGACTCTAACACCTGGATATGTTTATTTGTGAACCGTTCTATTGTAGATTTGTCTTTATGTTTTAGATCATTGTCCTGTTGGAAGATAAATCTCCGTCCCAGTCTCAGGTCTTCTGCAGACTCCAACAGGTTTTCTTCCAGAATGGTACTGTATTTGGCTCCATCCATCTTCCCATCAATTTTAACCGTCTTACCTGTCCCTGCTGAAGAAAAGCAGGCCCAAACCATGATGCTGCCACCACCATGTTTGACAGTGGGGATGGTGTGTTCAGGGTGATGAGCTGTGTTGCTTTTACGCCAAACATATCGTTTTCCATCATGGCCAAAAAGTTTGATTTTGGTTTCATCTGACCAGAGCTCCTTCTTCTACATGTTTGGTGTGTCTCCCAAGTGGCTTGTGGCAAACTTTAAACAAGATTTAAAAGGCCAGATTTGTGCAGTGTAGACTAACTGTTGTCCTCTGGACAGACTGTCCCACCTCAGCTGTAGATCAGTAATCCAGAGTGATCATGGGCCTCTTGGCTGCATCTCTGATCAGTCTTCTCCTTGTTCCAGATGAAAGTTTAGAGGGACGGCCGGGTCTTGGTAGATTTGTAGTGGTCTGATACTCCTTCCATTTCAATATGATTGCTTGCTCAGTGCTCCTTGAGATGTTTAAAGCTTGGGAAATATTTTTGTATCCAAATCTAGCTTTAAACTTCTCCACAACAGTATCTGGGACCTGCCTGGTGTGTTCCTTGGTCTTCATGATGCTCTCTGAGCTTTAACCAGAACCCTGAGACTATCACAGAGCAGGTCATTTATACGGAGACTTGATTACACACAGGTGGATTCTATTGATCATCATCAGTCATTCAGGACAACATTGGATCATTCAGAGATCCTCACTGAACTTCTGGAGTCAGTTTGCTGCACTGAAAGTAAAGGGGCCCAATAATACTGCACGCCCCACTTTTCAGTTTTTTATTTGTTAAAAAGGTTTATAATGTCCAATAAATTTCGTTCAACTTCACAATTGTGTCCCACTTATTGTTGATTCTTGACAAAAAAATTACAATTTTATATCTTTATGTTGAAACTTGAAATGTGGCAAAAGGTTGAAAACTTCAAGGGGGCCGAATACTTTTGCAAGTCACTGTAATATATCTTATAACTATATCTTATGTAAACATTTAGCCTGCAGCCATCCCATTCCAGATGGTCTTTTCTCTTTTGTTATGGCATAAACATCATGAGATTTTTGTAATTCTTTTTATGGTCTTTTTGAAAGTCTTTGCAATCATATGGTTGTGCACAAAGATGGTTAACTTTCATGTTGGACCATTGTGGAGTGGCCCATGGCTCATCCTCTCCTTTTGAGGTCAAATTCACTGAAAAGGCCCACTGAGGACATACAACATATTTAATCACAATGATACATATGAAAGTTACATTGCCTTACACCAGTTGTGATGCCTGCACACTCATACACGCGCACAAGCTTCTATTAGCTGATTTCTTTATTGCTTGAGCCTGCCAGAGAGTTTATGCTCACTATTGCGTGTGAGACAGACCAAAATGCTTCTACTGACCTAAAAAGCACACACGGGTCATAGAGTTCCTGTGAAACATGTTGCTGTGTCTGTGTACTGCACTCCTAGACATACACTGCTGGAGCAAGGTCATCAAATAATCCTCCAGTGCTGGCAAAAAAAAAAAAAAAAAAAAAAAATCAGAATCCTTAAACTTTCAAACATTGTTAGGTTTCAGACTTATCTTCAAATAGAACCAATGAATGTCTTTCTCTACAATTCTGCTCAAAATATTTTTTTCAGCATTTAATTGTTAATTGATATAGCACAGGTTAACTGACATCATCTGATCCAGCTGGAGGCAAAACTGTTGAAGTATTTTAAGGTGCGCCATCAAACACAAGGGCCTCATTACATGATGTCAGAAAATCAAAACAAATCAAATAAGACATCTGGAAAAGATTTGTGGACTTTCAAAGGTTCCAGTTCTAACAAAATGCAAGTATAAAGAGCAAGGGAGTATATGGCGATCATACAGGTCAGGAAGGAGATGGCTTCTGTATCTTTAAGATGAACATGATTTGGTGTAATATATGCAAAGGTAACCTCGGAACAATAATGAAAGATGTTGCAAAGATGTTGGCTGAAACCAGGAGGCGAATATCAATATCAATAGTAATATCTTATATTGTAAGTTGAAAGGCTGCACAGCGAGGAAAAGACCATTGCTCCAATTTCATCAGAAAAAAAGACAGATTACACTTTAAAACGACACGTAGGTATAAAGATCTTAATTTTATTACGTGAAAAGAATATTATGTGGACATATTGAAGCAACTGAAGCAACGTGTCAAGACTTCAGTCAGAGCAGAAAGCTTGGGTGTGACTGGGTTTTCCAAATGGTCAATGACAATGACATATCTCCAAATTAAATGAAGATATTGGACAGGCCATCCCTGCCATCAGTCCTGACATTTCTGAACATGAGCTGGGTTTAGACAATCAGGAGACGGGTTAGTTTTACCCTACTGGTGATATCAGAGACGTCGTAACGGGGTAGGCATACTAGGCAATCGCCTAGGGCCCCGAGCTGGAAGGGGCCCCATGACACCGCTGACATTGGTTCTTTTGTCAATGACAAAATGACTAAACTGCTTTAGACACTGCAACGACGATACGTTGGAAACCCCTCACATAGAGTCCCCACTAGCTGTCACTGCCTAGTAGGGCTGGGCCAAAAAATCGATTTTTATATTAATTGCGATTTTTTTCTTGGGATTTTAAAAAATCGATTCTCATACACGAATCGATTTTTGGCTCCATGGAAATACTCCGCTCGCTGTCTCTTTTGTCATCTACAAACAAAGGGGTGTATGATGATTTGTATGGAAGGTCGAACAGCAAGAAAATCTGTGTAAATTATCCACCTCAGGTCCATGTAATACCCTTTTATAAATCCTTCCTAATCTTTTTTTTAGGATCCATTAAAGAAAGAAAAAAACATGTCCATATTAAGTTCTGAAGAAAAAAACAGCAATTGGTCTCAAAAAAATTAAGCTCACACACACACAAAAGCAGTGGCGCAAAAAGTGTGTATGCAAGATATGCGGTGCATAGGGGCGCTGCACCAGGGGGGCGCCAAGGCGATGGGGGGAAAAATTATGAAAAGTATGCATTTTCTATAGCTATCTAACAGCTTTTGTACATGTGTGTAAATGATATGATCATGATAGTCAAAAACGGAGTACGTTACTGATTAGTGAGAGTTTGTTGGGATAAAGGACAACTTCTCCAAGTGGTTAAAGGATGGGAGGTGAATTATGTCAAGTGTAGCTTGAGCTTCTTTTTGGAGAGGCATGTAAACAAAGTTGGCTAGTACTAGCTTGGCAGCAGGTTAGCCTGCTGTTTTCTCGCAGGTGTGTGCTGATCAATATTTACAATATAACATCATAAACAAATGTAAAGAAAGTTGTTAGTGATTATTTTATTGGTCAGACAATTATCATAGATGATGAATCATGAAACAGATTAAATTTAATACAGGGAAAAACCCTGCTGTAGATTGATTTTTCTTACACATAAATACTAGGGCTGGGCCAAAAAATCGATTTTTATATTAATCGCGATTTTTTTTCTTGGGATTTTAAAAAATCGATTCTCATACACAAATCGATTTTTGGCTCCGTGGAAATACTCCGCTCGCTGTCTCTTTTGTCATCTACACTTCCGGAAATAGAAGCACGTGTGTGACCATAGTAACCAGAATGCCGGCAAATTCACGCGACAAAATGGCGGAGTGCAGCGAGCGGAGTACTTTCACAGAGTCTGAACTCTTTCCCACACCGACCCACTTCAAATCAAACGTATGGACTTTATTTGGTTTTTATAAAAAGCACGAGGCAGGAGAGCTCGATATGAGGAAAGCCGTAAGCGTCGCAGTCAAATCTCTTACTGTGGTAACACCACGAACATGACGGCGCACATCCTTCGCCAACACCCAGAGAGGTCTGAGCTCTCTGACAGACTGGGTCCGCGTTTACTCCAGAGAGGTAAAGATACTGGCGGTGGCAGCTAATGCCTGGACTCGGGCAGTTAAATGATTATTCATTAACGTGGCGTGTTTGTCATGAAACAATCGTGTTGCCGTAGCGTGTTATTACCGGTTTGTTTACCTGCAGCTGTAAAGCGAAACGGATTGCCAACTTGACAACGCTGGATGAGAGAACATATTCACGGCACGTCCTGGCCGGTGTAGGCTGTTAGCGTTAGCAGTTGCTACCAATAGCATCTGTATCCACAAAGAAAATAACAACGTGGCTTTATTGTTGTTTACATCACGTAGCCTATGGAGCAACTGAGCCGGGTAGAAGAAGACAACTTTAGGTAAGAAAATCAGTTTTAATTCAAGGCTAGACAACTTTTAAAATTAGCAAACTATGGCTGTATTGTCTCGGTTCTATTCGGATAACTCGGTTCAGTTCGTGGTCGGAAACTAAAGACTCGGGTCGGGTCGTTTACGGGTCCAAAAATTGCGGGTCCATTCAGGTTTGGACTCCCGAACTTATGATAATAGCTCGGGTCGGGTCGGGTAGGTTTCGGGTCGAATTTTCACGGCTCCATTCGGGGTCGGGTCCATGGAAGTGGACCCGTGAAGACTCTAAACCAGAGGTCTTCAACCCTGGTCCGAGGGCCCCTATCCAGCAGGTTTTAGAGGTTTCCCAGCTCAACACACCTGATTTAATTAATGGTCGTTATCAGTTGTCCCTCAAGTTGCACAAGTCTGTTGATGACCAGGGCCGTCGGACAGGGGTAAAAGTTACACAGCCGGGGGGGCCCATGGCAGAGGGGGCCCACGAGAAGCTAAGGGGAAAAAATTATATATTTGAATATATATTAATACCAAACTAAATTTCATGACAATATTGATCATAATGCAACTTGGTGGCCCTATATTAAATGGCATATTGTTGTAGACCAAAACTTAAGTCGGTTGTGACGGACTACTCTGTGTGACACCCCTTGGAATATTGCGCAAATCGTTAAGTCCAAAACACTTTTCACCGTGAGGCGCAGTTGATTGCTATTAGCGTATTGGATGGAGAGATAATGTCGCACCTCCCAAGAAATATAAATCTGACTCTCAGAAACGTAAAGAGAGGAAAGAGAGAGAAAAAACAAAATGAGGGGAGTCAGCTGCTTACAGACTTCTTTTAAAGAAAGGTGAGTACAATTGTAACAAACTTAACTTTAAACACACAAGATGAAATCCCATGTCAACGCCGTAAGCTCCGCTATCATGCTAAAACGGACATAACATCCCTAAAGCAAGATCAGATAATAGACTACTTTCAAATGGTCTTGTTATTAAAATAAGGGAATATAAGTCGGCTAATATTGCAGCATATAAACGCAGCAGGTGGTCAGGTGATCGGTTGGTGTTGGTGGTGGGTGGTGATGGGGGGGG
>JAGFBZ010001575.1:0-18219 GCA_018398805.1 Hirundichthys speculiger | reverse complement strand
TGAATGATCCAGATAACTTTTTACAGCATCTTGCTTCCGCCTCTGTGAGTGAAGACCTGTTCCTGCAGGACTTCCAGAGTGGTTGGATGTGTTGATGATTGAGGCTCCTTGAAGGATCTTCCCTCTGCCAGGGCCAGATGTTTGTTACAGTGAGAATGAACCAGTCAGTGACGTTCCCGTCACCTGTCTGAAATATGTTTTTAAACTTCATCTTCAGCTGCTTCAAATCTTCAAAGCTTTTTTTTGTTAGTTTGTCTCCAGCTGTTAATATTTAAACTGCAGTCACCGCAGTCGTCTACGTTTCTGCAGAAAACCACATGACTGTTGGAGAAGATCTGATTCAATGAAGAACGGTGTTAACATGTGTTCTCAACTATTATTTTGTATTCCTGTAAGTTCACATTGATATTTTTTCTTTGAATGGAAGTTCTCATTTATTGACTGATGGTCAATAAATGATGTTCACTCACAGCTGAGAGCTGATGAGCTGATGAGCTGAGTCAACTAAAAGGTCTGTCTCCTGTGTGTTCGATATAACCCCCGTTTATTCTACGAACGAGTCTTGACTTTTACACGTAGTGCTGCAAGTTTCAACGTACCAACAAACAGCAACAGAGATCCACTGATGACGTCTTTGTGTAGTCGTGGTAACGCAGAGTCAACAGACTCTGAGAGTTGACTGAACCAACCCTGAACCTGATCTAAGACCAGAACCAGAACCAGCTCTGAACCTGATCTGAGACCAGAACCAGAGATAAACCTGATCCGAGACCAGAACCAGAGATGAACCTGATCTGAGACCAGAACCAACTCTAAACCTGATCTGAGACCAGGAACAGAGCTGACACTGACCAGAACCAGAGTTTGTTTAACCTCCTTTCTGAAACAGGACCCAGATTTCTCTGATCAGATCCTGACATCAATGTTCATGTTGTCTCTTACCCATAATTCCTTTCAGGTCAAGGACACTCTCTGTGGGCGCTGACCACCTACATCTCAAAGTCCACACAGTTCCCAGAGTTCTCCCTGGTCCTGATGCTTGATGACGTCCAGGTGGGGTACTATGACTCAGAGACCAACAGGATGATGGCAGTTGGCGGTGGGGGTGAGAAGGAGGCGGAGCCTGACATGGACCAGGATGTGAAGTCTGTACTCCAGGAACTGCTGCAGTACCTGAAGAATACTGTTAGGAAGAGGGCGGACATAGTCAGGGATCAGCTGAACCTGACCACCACAGATGTGTACGTGCATCAGAGGATGACGGGCTGTGAGGTTCTACCAGACGGTCAGCCAGCGTTCCTCATGTCCAGAGACGCCGTCAACGGTGAGGACGCTGACAGCTCGCAGTGCAACACGACTCACTTCCTGTACACCGGCGGTGACGGCTGGCAGTTTCAGTGGGACACGCTGAAGCAGACGTACATGCAGATGACCTTCTCCAACTTTTACCTGCCGTTCTGCGTCAGGACTCTGAAACACTTTCAGGAGCGATCCAAACACCTGGTGACGCGTCGTGTTCCACCTCGAGTACGCCTCACATCACAGCCCGTGGTGGGCGGGGCCCAGGTCACCTGTCTGGCCACAGACTTTTACCCTCGCCACATCAACCTAACGCTGCTGCGGGACGGCGAGCCCGTGGACCAGGACCAACTGACCAGCGGCTTGGTGCTGCCCAACGGGAACGGCCTCTACCAGCTGAGGAAGACGCTGACCATCCATGAAGAGGAGCTGCAGAGGAAGCATGAGTACACCTGTGCAGCATCTCACCTGAGCCTGGACAACCGGCTGGATGTGAACTGGAGGGCCGACTCCTTCCGTTCACACAGAGTCCACGTCATCTCTGCTCCTGTGGTCCTGTTGGTGGCCACCATCCTGCTGCTGCTGGGGATGATGAAGATGAGGAGGAGGAGGGCAGGGTCAGAGGATGTTACTATGGTAACACAGGAGCAACCAGTAGTGATGGACAGACTGGTCCAGAGACAGGAGTCTTCAGGCAAATGAAGAAGCTCCTACATCAGAATCAGAATCAGAATCAGAATCAGAATCGATTTTAATCGCCAAGTACGTTCACACATACAAGGAATTTTGTTCCGGCAGGTGGTAACACTCTCAGAATAAGAAAGGAATATGTAATAAGAAAAACAGGATATGTACATCATATACAAAAGTAAAAAAAAAGTAAGTTAAAAAATAGAATAAAATAAAATAAATAGTTAAGTAAGTAAAATAGTATGTACAAGGGTGGTGCAAAGTACACAAGATAGTGCAAATGGTAGTGTTTTTTTGGATAGTGCAAGTGATTGGTTGAAACCATTTATAAACTGTTCATTAAAGTGATGGCAGTGCAGTAGAACTGTTTTTGAGTCGTGTGGTTTTGGTGCGCAGGGCTCTGTAGGGCCTGCCGGAGGGGAGGAGGGAGAACAGGTTGTTTCCTGGGTGGGCGGGGTCTTTGATGATGTTGGCTGCCCTCTTCCTGGTTCTGGAGCAGTACAGTTCCTGGATGGAGGGCAGGGGGGCCCAGTGATCTTTTCAGCAGTTCTAACTGTGCGCTTGCAGTCTGTTCCTGTCCTGCTGTGTGGCTGCTCCAAACCACACGGTGATGGAGGAGCACAGGACAGACTGGATGACAGCTGTGTAGTAAACTGGACCAGCAGCTCCTGAGACAGGCGTTGTTGTCTCTCAGCTGGCGCAGGAAGAACATCCTCTGCTGGGCCTTCTTCAGGATGCAGTGGATGTTCTTCTCCCACCTCAGGTCCTGGGAGATGGTAGTCCCCAGGGGAACTTGAAGGTCTGGACGGCTGACACAGGGCTGCTGCTGATGGTGAGGGGGAAGCAGTGGCGAGGGCTGTCTCCTGAAGTCCACTGTCATCTCCACAGTCTTGAGCGTGTTCAGCTCCAGATTGTGCTGGACTGCACCAGAGCACCAGCCGCTCGATCTCTCGTCGGTATGCAGACTCGTCCCCATCCTGGATCAGGCCGATGACGGTGGTGTCGTCTGCAAACTTCAGGAGTTTGACAGCTGGGTGCGTGGAGGTGCAGTCGTTGGTGTAGAGGGAGAAGAGCAGTGGGGACAGGACACACACCCCTGGGGGGCCCAGTGCTGACGGTCCGGGGTCGCTGAGGTGACATCTCCCAGCCTCACCTGCTGGCTTCTGTCTGTCAGGAAGCTGGTGATCCACTGACAGATGGGCAGAGACACGTTGAGGTGGGAGAGCTTGTAGGAGAGGATTTCAGGGATGATGGTATTGAACGCCGAGCTGAAGTCCACAAACAGGATCCTGCGTAGTAGCTGCTTGGGGTGTCGAAGTGCTGCAGGATGTAGTGCAGTCCCAGGTTGACAGTATCGTCCACCGACCTGTTTGCCCTGTAGGCAAACTGCATCGGGTCCAGCAGGGGTCCTGTTACGGACTTCAGATGACTCAACACAAGTCTTTCAAAGGACTTCATGACCACAGACGTTAGAGCCACCGGTCTGTCGTCATTCAGTCCTGTGATGGAGGGTTTCTTGGGGACTGGGATGATGGTGGAGCGCTTGAACACGGAGGGGACTTCACACAGCTCCAGTGAGCTGTTGAAGATCCTGGTGAAAACAGGAGCCAGCTGGTCAGCACAGGCTTTGAGACAGGAGGGTGACACTCTGTCTGGGCCTGGTGCTTTCCTGATCTTCTGCTTCTTGAAGATCTGGCTCACCTCCTCTGCACGCACTCTGAGTGGGACCGGAGGTGCAGGTTGCAGTGCGACTGGAGGTGTGACGGGGGTATTCGTACTGCTGGTCTGGATGAGTGGTGGCTGGGTGAGGGGTGTGAAGTTGTCCCTCTCAAATCTGCAGTAGAAGGTGTTGAGGTCGTTGGCCAGGTCTTTTTTGCCTCGACGCGGGGGGAGGGTCTTTTGTGGTTGGTGATTGTCCGCAGGCCCCTCCACACTGAAGCAGGGTCGTTGGCTGAGAACTGGTTTTTCAGCTTCTCAGAGTAGCTCCTCTTAGCTGCTCTGATTTCCCTGTTCAGAGTGTTCCTGGCCTGCCGGTACAGGACCCTGTCCCCACTCCTGTAGGCCTCCTCCTTGGCCTGGTGGAGCTGGCGCAGGGCCAGCTCCGCCCATGTTTTCACTGCAGCTGAAAAACATGACGTTCTTCTTACCTGCTCACACGTTCAGGTCTTCAATCAAAGCTTTTAGGTGGTCACATGTCCTAGTTTGTCATCATCTTATTATCATCTCTGGTACCTCCAGAGTAGCTCTGCACCGAGCAGAACTTCAAAAGGCTGAAAATAATTTATTCCTGACCCAGAAAGACTGACAATTAAAACTAGAAACACTCCTGGGAAAACAAGAAGATTCTGATTGGGTGCTTGTGTTGATGTGGTGCCTTATGTGGGCCAACCGGGTCGGGGACCCTCTTGGTTCTGCTCTTGCACCATCATTATGGGGGGCTGGTGGGCGGGACTGGGCTCAGGTGGGTTTGGTGTCAGAGTGCAGCATGGGGGGGGGGGGGGGGGTATCTGGGTGCTCTCAGGGTGGACTGTGTGTGTGGGTGTGAATATGTAAAGTGAAATATATGTAGTATATACTGTAGTATATACTATAGTATATATTATAGTATGTATTGTAGTGTGAATGTGTGTGTATCAGTATGTATGTAGTTAGATGTCTATGTCTATCTGGATATGAAATTACAACTAAAATTTAGGATAAGGCCTCAAAAACTTGATACATTTTAAGGGTAATCATGGAACATTGGAGAAGGGGTAGGATTAAATAAGTTTTACTTCTTCCTACCCCTTTTCAGACATGTTAAACCAGATATGTGTTTTGCATATTGGTATGTATGTGTATGTATATAGATTGGTGTGTATACATTGGGTATAAATTTTTTTTATTTTTTATCTTTTCTTTTTTGGAGGAAATATGTCCACTTAATACTTAGATTTATTTACAAGAGGTTCTTTATGTTTCTAATTTATGGTTATGCACATGTGTCAGTGTATATTGATTTATGCATTATTATATATTTTATAAATATATTTATTTTCAGATACATAGATTCATCATAGTGTTAAAATTGTCTATGCTTTAAAAGATTGTTTTGACATGTCTGGAATGAATCAATAAAATGAAAATGAAATAAAATGATTGTCCACAGCAGCTCTCAGTTCATGAAGTGTCTTCTGATTGGTTGAATTCCTGTAAGACTTCAGGTGAGGAGGTGGACACGTGACTGAGCTCAACCAGTTATGGTAGCTATGGCTACCAGTTACAAAGCTAACTTTAGTTTTCTGAAAGAGAAGGCTCTACTGATAGAACCAAGTTCAGCTACATCTGGATCATTATAGAAGAAGATAAAGGTCCAAGAATAACTTTGGGCGACATGTTTAAAGGGATTCTTGAATCAGAATAATTTTAATATGTTTCCATGAGATGGGTTGATGAAGGAGCTCACATGCATTGAAGAACGGTTGAACAGTCTCATTCTTGGACCTTCCCCTCACTTTCCAAGAAAGTCTAACAGTCAGAAACACTGAGGGACTAATCAGGACTTTTGGTTTTTACTGTAAATGTTAAGGGAGAAATAAGTATTTGAGGTCATAAAGACAGGAGGATCATGATCAGTGATGACCACAACACCAAAGCAGCAACAACCAACAACCATGTGATCGTAGACGATTGTTGATGTCATCGTTTCTGATGGAAAAATACATTAAAATGCATGTTGGTGATACAGAAATAAAAAGATGACAAAATAGTGTTTGAATGTTTCTTCTTTGGTAGGATGGACACGTGGTGAAATAATCCAGCTGGTTACTTTCTGAAGAAACGGTGATCCAGAGACAGAGAGAGGAAAGTTTTTAAGAGGACAGTGGGAGGAGTCTGGAGAGATAAGACGGAGGAAAGATGGTTCCTTCAGACAAACTGACAACGAGACTGATGGAAGAATAACATGAAGTTCTCAGGAGGTCAGGACACCCCCTGAAACATCAGTGGACCTCAGTCAATGAAAATGAAACATTACAACAGATGAATGAAATCATATTTGATCTAAATAAATTCCCCTTCAGTCTCCCTGATAGATGAATCATGTACAACTCTAAAGAGAACATTCGTCATCAACATTTGAAGGGAGAGACATCTCTGTTGTTGGAAGACACAGGACTCAGTTTAACTTTGTAGATTTAGAGAGAATCTCAGTGTTGAAGAGATTGGACTTTGGACTCAGGAGAGGAACCGCAGATGAAGAGACTCTGGACTCTGGACGTCCTCAGAGCTCAGACCACACCTCTGGAGCTGACATCTGACCAATCACTGGCTGAGCTGAAGGAAGGGCGGAGGAAGAGGAGGACCTGATCATGGAGGCACAGATGAAAGAAGTAGGCATGATGAACACAGGAGATAAACAACAGGAAGATTAGAAAACAGTAGAAGGAGTAGAAGACCAGGTCACTAAAGACCACATGTGTCATATTTGACTGAGCTAAAAAAGGCTCTGCTACAAGCCTGGATACTTTCACATGAACCTGATGACTGGATATATAGATTATATACTTGTACTATGTTTTAAGTACTATTAGATATAGGCTAATATACTTAAAGTGTATCAAATATATTATGCTTAGAATATACTTAAACTTTGTCTGTGTACTCATCAGTGTAAACTGAGTATACTTTTGTTAAGTATATTCCTGATAGTTCATTCCAAGTAATCTGAAAATATACTTACCTAAGTATTAGTTCACAGAAAGTATACTTAGTTCATAAAAGGTATACTTATAAGTATACTACTTTTTGGTAAGGGAAGGCCACGCAGCCAATCAAAGAAGAGCAACAGCACAGCCCATTCAGCAAGTCAGCCAACTGCAACTGGAGCAACACGCAGGAACAAAAGAAGACTGACTGAATGGGAGAAACTGGGCAAAGATAAGTCCAAACTCAGTCCACTCAAAAGTCCCTGGGAGGAGATGTCAAGCCTCAAAGTTTAGCTTCCAAAAAGCCTCATTTTTTTAATTGTGACTCAAGTTCACTCCAACATGGAAGTTGATTAGATTGGCCTCAAACCTGGCAACTCCAGCAGAGAGGTCAGATGGTCTGGAGGTGATCCAGATGAAAACCCACGGCTGATGTGAAGTCTGGTGCAGATGTGAGGAGGAACAGAGAAGAACTGGCTGACTGGAGCAACTAAGAGGCAAGGAAGGAGGTGAGGAAACAAGAGCTGTGGAGGAGATCACAAACAGTTTAGAAAACATCACACAAGATCACTAGACTGTTCTTCTGAGTGATCTGGAGATCTGGATAGGTAGTATTTGAACCCTGGGTCCTGGACGAGCGTAGGAGGGCCCATTGCTGACCCTAACCCCCTAACCTCCATCAGTCATGACTTTGCTCCTGTCTGGCCTTGCATCCAGAGGCTTGTTGAAAGCTGCAGGAATAAGTTTCTGCATCCCTGAAGGTCTTTTCTGCCTGGCTCCTGTGACTGGCACATCTGGCTGCATCCACATGTTCCATGTATTTCCACTCACATAATGCACAGCTGTCTTACAGCGCAGACACACCTTCCTCCTTCTGTCCACCACTCGCTTTCCATCATTTTCGTAGATCTCAGGGAACGCCAAACTTTCCCCCACTGATATTTGAAACAGGCAGGTGGGTCCTCCAGCTCTCGCCTTAACATTCTTATTTTAGATTGGTGCTTTCATTGCTGTCTTCAATTTGAGCTCTTTTGTTTTTTTGCGGTGGACTATCATGATGGCTCCTTGTGGATTGGTGGGTGATTGAACTTTGGACTAACTCATGCCTTCTTTGTCTGATTGCTTATATGGAGTCGTCAGTTCTAACGTTATTAAATAGTGATCGGGGACGAGAGGATTCAGAGGAGACACTAAGGGGCAGAAGACTCAGCAGAGAGGTCCAGACCTCCAGTTCCTCCAGGATGATGTTCAGGTGTTCCTGGTGTCTTGGTCCTCCCAGTTGGACCTGTCTGAGCACCTATCCAGGAAGTAATCCAGGAGGCAGGTAGAAACTCAGATCATCCAGTACACAGTGAGTCTTCCCTTTTGTCTCAGCTGTCTCCACCACAACAGACTGGTGATGTTCTTGAGCCTGTTCCTCAGCTACACAGCATCAACCTGTGGAAGCAGAAGTGTGGTGAGACAGTGTCTTGAAGGCTGCTTCAGCACGCCTGCAATCACATGACCAGCACCAGTGAGGCCTCGTTATGTCACATCACGTGTCCAGCTGCTTGGTGGGAATTTTCAAGGGTTTGGTGTTTCAATACATCCAGGCTTTAAAAGGAGTCTTCACTGTGAAAACTGTCTTTTTGAGAGACTCTTAATGCCAGTATTGCATCTGATCCTTGAATATAAACCAGTGAGAGTATTCCAGTAGTTTGATCCAGGCGCAGGTAAATGGATGAGCTTTTTAAATCTAAATCTCTCAACGCTGCCTAGTTTTATCTAACCCCCCATTAATATGAGCACAGTGGCAAAGCTGCAGAAGCTCCAGCGTGAACTCCTGGGTCACATTGGAACCATTGGATCAAACTAAGTAGCAGCAACACCGTCCCTGTTCCCCAACAACACTCCTCCCCCCTCCCTCCATGAAGACATCCAGCTGTGGAAAAAAACATCATCTCTACAGGTCTGACAGCTGTTCCAGTGTCTGAACTCCATCAGTGGTTCACCTCCTTCTGTTGACTGAGGTTCTGATCAGGAGCTGGAAAGTCTCCAACAGCAACATGACAGCTGTGGAGACTGGGTGATTCCACCAGATACTGGTTTCTGGACTCTCTATTTTTGAGAGCTATATATACATTTTATATTATTTTTGGCCTATTTTTACTGCAAGCCCTGTTGCAATTTTACTTTTTATCTGTCCAACTTGAGCTGCTGTAACAAGTGAATTTCCCCGGTGAGGGATTAATAAAGTTCTATTCTATTCTAAAAACTCTTCCTCCTCAGCGCCCCCCGCTCCTCCCTGCTTGATGGTATGATCCTCATCTGTGATTGGCTGCACAGCATGGCGTCACATTCATGGAGCTTCATGGATATTCCAGGTCATTGTAGCTCGTATTACTTTAGAAACAAAAACAAGTTTGTGGATTGTAGTGATGGGAATCCCAGCTCTTCTTGGAGAGCCAGTTCTCTGGTCTCGGCTCACTAAAAAGATCTGGCTCTTTTGGCACCCAGTTGGCTCCCCAGATCTTTGGTTGCTTAAAGTATATTTATCACCAAAATAATGCAAAACTGTTTTAAATTAATTAGTACTGTAAAACCATACACTATATCAAATATGTATCTTTTATGTGCCTTATCAATGAACACACTCAAACTTGAACAAAGTGCTATAAAATCATCAGTTGTGTTTGTCTGGCTGTTGGATCCATTATACATAGTTATCACACATTTGCTATTAAACTGTACCCTACCTAGTGAAGAACTACTGAAAGAAGTTAAGCATGTGTCACCTTTAAAATGGCTTGTGTGATTGCTGGATAACATGCTGTATAAGAGTGTGAGAGTTATCATATGAACAGAAGGAGAAGAGCCGGGAACTGGGACAGCATGAGAGAACATTGGGCATTGTACAGCTATGTACTGAGTGTACTTAGATAGGTCAGATTAAAGATATGCAGTTAGTCACTCCCCAAACCCCTTAGAGCTGCATATCCCATGTAAAGCAGGGACGTCCTAAGACAATAAAAAGAAGGAGTTCGGCAGGAGTCAACTCAGAGCGGGTTGGAGACTGTAACTGACTGAGCACTCTCTGTCCGTTCTCCTTGCAAGTGATTGAAAACTCAAGTCTCTTGTGTCTTTTGTGCAGGTTGTTGCAGAATGTTAGGGGTTTGAACCTAACATTAAATGGTCCTTCGAGCCGGATTCCAAAATACTTGACGATCCCAGCGTGCAGGTGAACGACCAGGAAAAGTCTGTGGGCCACAGCATAAAAACACCTTTCCGGGACTGGATCCTTCCCCTGCTGGCTGGGGTCCGATGGTTGAAGGAAGATCCTAGGACGCAGGAGACTGTGAGTACCCTTTTAGTAAGAAGGGCGAGTACCCTTTTTGTAAAAAGGGCGAGTGTGAAGTAAAACCCTGACAATTCTAGACTCTATTAGGTAAAAGAAAAGTACAGTTAAAATCCGCAGGAGAGTAGACTCCCCTAGTTCAAGAGAAGCTAGTTAAACTCTACGTAGGTCAAGCGGAGTCCTCTGTTACTAGAAGTAAAGGACAGTGAGGTCCTTGGTGAACTCAGTACAAAAACAGGCCTAAAAGTGTGAAAGTGTAAAAGGTGTGCATGGAAATCTAACCACTTGGTGAGGATTTCATGGGATTCAGGTTGATAAAGTAATGAGCCTTTGTGGATGCATTAGGCAAGAAAACCCACCTGAGAAGGTCGAAGCGTGTTTTACCACAAAGGTTAATTAATCATTACATCAACCTGACTACGGGTATAATCCAGTGTTAGAACACCCTATGTGTTAAACCACCACTGGACCAAAATGGGGAAAGGTCAAAGTAAAGAAAAACAGGAACTATTGAACGGACTAAAAAACCAAGATTGGAAATTCGTTAAAAAACAGGATCCTAATAAACTGAAACATTTAGATAAATGGGTAAATGATTATGGATTTAATGGGCAGCTAAATACGCAAAAAACTGACTGCCCTTAAAGATGCTATAACAACTAAAACAATTAGTGACCAAAAGAAAATGCAAAAGGCAGGAATAGAAGGCATAGAATTCTGGATGAAAATAGCATATCAGAGAGAAGAAGGCGAAAAAAGAGCGAGGCAGGACAGGGAACGGGAAAAAGAACGTGAAAAAGGAAAACAACGTGAGAAAGAGGAACGTTTTAAACAATTGGAGGAATTAAACAAGAAATATCGTGAGAGACAGAAGGACAAGGATGAATCCGTGTTTTTCTATCAAAAGGAGGATAATGAATACTCTGGCCCTTATAGAACTGCCCGTAGGTTATTAGACCAAGCGGCCGGAGGGGCAGCAGGCGGAGAACCGGAACAGGTTCAGGCCTCTGCTCCCAAACTACCTAAAGAAAATCCTCCTAAATATACCCCTCCAAACACACCACCACATCATCACCTTCGTTCACAGGGAGGTGTGGGACAATGGTCCAAGCAACTGACCTCTGGAGTGGGGGGTCTACTTTCACCCGCCCCACCTAAACCCACAGACTTGGGAACTGAGGGGGTATTTCCCCTGATCGAATTACCTAACCCCAGAGCAGGAGAACAGGGACAGGGACCTGTGGTTAGAGTCTACAGGACCTGGAATCAGGATGACATTAAAAAGGCCATAGAAGGTATCCCTCATCCCAAAGAGGATGTAGAGGAATGTATTGCTCAGATGGAAAACCTGAGAAGGTCTTACCATCTGAACGGAGCTGAAGTCCAACAGGTATGGATGTATCAGCTTGGACCAAATTGGTTCCATGTGAAGGGAGATTTTTCCCCCTCAGCCCCAGGGGGTAATGTGCTCGCACCTGCATCAAATGGCCTGCGGGACGCCGTTAATCCCCTGTTAGACAGAGTAAGAACTAGGTATAGGCGAAGAGCGAATTACACCGAGATAGGAAGATGTAAACAAAGATCTGACGAACCTTTTGATGAATACAGAGTAAGAATGGAAAAAGTATTCAAAGCACATAGTGGATTAGAACCAGACTTTAATGACCAAGGCCGACCCAATGAAGCAGGACCCTATCAGCAGCAGCTGAAAAACGCTCTACATGGAGGGTCTCTGCCTGACATAAGTGGATGGGTAAACCGCCACTATATTGGAATGAGTGGAGGGACTTTGGCTGATTACACTAATCACACTCTTCATGCTGAAAAAGTAGTAAAAAGTAAGAAATGTAAAAAAACAGAAGTCTTCTTCCAAGAAGAGGAAGAAGTGTATTATCAAAATAGTAAAGAGGGACGAGGGAGGGGCCGAGCCAGGGGTCGAGGGCGTGGACGGGGACAACCACCATCTGGTTACTATGGGTCGCGGGTATGTTTTTCCTGTGGAAAAGAGGGACACATAGCCCGAGACTGTAGGAGAAATCCTAGACCTCCAGGGCCACCCTCTCAACCTTCAGCATGACTAGCCAAAACCGCTGAAAAAGAACGTCCAGGAGAGGGACTAGAGGTTTTTAACATAGAGCAAATATTGTATGAAGAAAAAATTAGACCCGAGGTAATGATATGGGTCCAGGGACGACCCATTAAGTTCCTCTGCGACACTGGGGCCTCTCGAACCACAGTTCGTGAGCCTCTGCCTCATGTAACCTATAGTTCTCATAAAGTATTAGTACAAGCAGCTCACGGCACTATTAACGCAGTCCCAACCACAGAACCAGTTTGGCTGAGAGACCCTGAAGGAAAGTCATGACCAAATATTGGATACAGTATTGACATTTCATACAGAATCACTAAATCAAGAATCATCTTTTGAATATTAACTGAAAAAGCAGAAGCAGACTGCTTATGAAACCTATCCTGTATTATCTTTTTTTTTAAATTTTAAAAATGGCTTTACAAACCATTTTTCTCAAAAAAAAAAAAAAAAAAAAAAAAAAAAAACAGGAGGGATGGTAGGAATGGTTAATCAAATATATACTACATATGGTTTTAACTCCTATTCAAAAAATTTTTGTAGAAGTAGTTGTTGTAGAAGAACAAAAAAAAAAAAAAAAAAAAAAAAAAAAAAAAAAAACTGGAAGAGATCTTACCATCAAAATCCCAAGAAAATGATATTCTGTGAAAGTATTTGGTTTGAAAAGAACCTGTGTGTACGTTATTCCCAAATTACAGACATGCTGTAAGCAGTCCTCCACTTATCAGGCTGAAACGTTTTAGTTTGTAGTCACTATCGCAAGAGTACACACAACAGTTTTTGTTTTGTTTTGGTTTTTTTCTTATCTTCCAACTCAAGACCTGGTCGCAGTTCTTCCTGCTGAAGGACAGAACGTTGGTACAGATTAGATCAAAACAGATATGATGATAGAATTTATAGTCTTTTGATGACCTCAGTGCACACATCCACATAAGGTTGGGTAGTTGTCACTAGTCCGGACTACAGCAGCCTCTCTTCCATTTAAAGATTGTGAGAACATTGTCGGAGGATCCATTTTATTTATTTATTTATTTATTTTTCATTTCTGTGCCAGACTTTAAGTCCAATAATGGAGAGAGATCTCCTTTTCATACCTTTTTTTTTTTTTTTTTTTTTTTTTTTTAGCTTTTGTACAGCAAAGCACCTCAGAGGTGATCAGGACTGTCCTGAACTGAAAGAAACCTCTGTATTTAGTTTGGGAGCATTTTTGATTTTGCTCTAAACCTAATTTGCAATGAAATAGATCATAAAATTTCATAACATGGGAATTTAGGAAAAGTATTTCCATGTGAGCATAATAATCAGCCTAATACGTAGAGCTGGTTTTTACAGTTTTATAGTTGAATTTAAAGGTGGATACCCACAATTCCACACAGTAAGGCATGTAGGCAACAATCAGTGCCCAATTTATACAGGATTGTGAGTGATTTAGAGATTTTCCCTTTAAAGTATTCAATGTGATGTTTCCATGTTAGCGTTTGATCAATGACGCCCCAACCAAGACTAAGACAGAATATCCGAAGTTAAACAAATTATAGACGTGGAAAAATTATAATTATGGAGGTGGAAAACAAAATAAAAGTGCCTGCTGATCATGGTCAAAGCCAGGCCATTTTGACTGCCGTTCATCTGGTGGAACCAGAGCAGAGGTATCTGCTCCACCAGTACAGAAGGACTGGCAATCCTGAAATAAGAAGGAGGAAACCCTCAATGTGGAAGTATAAGAGGAACTTTTGATTGTGAAATGAGCTTCACAATGTTGTCAGATTTTGTAGTAAACCCTATGATAACCCTTAAAGTAACTGGGAAAGATGTGGGTTTCTTATGTGACTCGGGGGCCTGCAAAACTGTGTTTAAAACCCCTCTTCCAAATTTACAAAAATCCAATGCTATGATATGGGTCAAGTCAGCAGATGGCGTAACACAAACAGAAGCCAAGCTCCTAAACCGCTGACAAAACAGGAGATGATGGCCTTTTTAGGCCTGTGCAACTATTACAGAGCTCGGTACTAAATTATGCAGAGATAGCCCAGCCTCTGCACATGCTATTTATTGCAAACCAATGGCAATAAATGATAAAGTTCTATGGACAGAGAACATTGGAAAGGCCTTTGATAGTCTGAAATAGCCCTGATGACCACAATGGTCTTAGCGTTGCCAGATACAGCAAGCCTTTCACCTTGGACAGCAGACTGCAAAAATGGTTCATGACTGCAGCCCTTTTGCAAAACATGGAAGCGGGTTGATGGTTTGTTTTCTACTCCAAGAAACTAGACCCTGTAGCCACAGCGCTGCCACACTGTGTTCAGTTTGTGCAGCTGCTCTCATGGTCGAGAGTTCAGCAGTTGTGAGATTATCACCCAACCACCATGCTAGAGCCACATGCTGTGCATGTACTCTTGTTGCAAACTCAGATGAGTTTGTATCCCAGCATGCCACATGGCATGGACAGCGGTTTCACTGTTGCAACCGCACAGAGACAAAATGATGACTCCCCACACCAGAAGATGGGGAACCACACAATGGTGTATAGACAGCTCAAGGAGTCCATCTGCCACACCCAGACCTACTGATGTCCCACTAAGTAAAGGTAAGGGTTGGTTGGTAGATGGATCCTCATCTAAGACTCCACAGGGCATATGCCAGACAGGGTATGCTGTGGTTTCTGCAATCAGATGTTATAGAAAGCTTGTCACCTTCCAGTGCACATGTCAGCACAAGTGCAGAACTCATTGCTTTGACCCAAGATGTAGTTTAACCAGAAAGAAATCGCTGACGGTTAACAGATAGATAATATGCTAGTCCACACTGTTTTATTAGCAAAACAGTAGGAACACAGAGGTATGACATCAACTGGAAAACCAGTGACTCATGCTAGGCTGCTTAAGGAACTTTGCAAGCCACCATGCTGCCTGTCCAGTCTGCCAAATGTGCTGCACACACCCGTGCAGAGGATGACATGTCAAAAGGCAACCATTTCACTGACCAAACTGCTAAGAGAGTAGCTGCAGGCAGCTGCACAACCTCCACGCTAAAATGTCCACTCCGGACATTACTGACCATTCAGTTCTCAGAGACATGCAAATGGCTGCACCAGCAGCTGGAAAGAAGCTCTGGCTCTCTGAAAGAGATTGACATTTACTCCATAAACGGACTACGAGTCCAGCCAAAAGCTTTGCATAAAGCAGTGGCGATTTTGAGCCATGGGCCATGCCATGTCTCAACAGGAGGGATGGTCGATCTCATGAATAAACACTATAAGACTATAAGGATCCATGGCCAGAGCAGTAGGATCTAATTGAATTTATCCAACCTTTCAGGTTACTGATGTTTCCTGAAGAAATTGAACAATCTGATGAACAACATGAATATGTGATTACTTGTGGAAGGTTCTAAAAGCAAAATAATCTGTGCGAGCAAATCTTCTCCCAGAATGTCTCCCTTTGTCCTACAGTAACCCCTGGTGAAGGTCGGAGGACCTGGTGTATGTCAAGGTGATCAAAAGGAAGTCATGGTCGAGCCCTCGTTGGGAGGGTCTATATCGTGTGCTCCTGACGACCCCTACAGCAGTGAAGATTGCAGAAAGGTCCAGCTGGAGATATCTCAGCTACTGCAAACTGCAACCTGAAGTAGAAGGCCCGGCGACGGTAAGGTGGAAGACCGGATACAAAGGGGGTCTTAGCCAACAGGGCAGGACCGTCTCAAACCCGGTGAAGAAAACCAACTGAACCTTACCAATTTAGGGGCACTCAGGAGAAGATGCGGGGAGCCACGTGCAGGACCATTTTGGGATTTGTCACCCTTACTTGTTCGACCATCAATCACCTTGGAAGAGACAACGGATGTGTGGTCGAAGGAAGACCAATATGCTCACAAAGAGTGTTAATAAATCACACAGATGGATGACAGACTGATATGTGTGAACAGCCGTGGATTGGAATCCACAACCAACACCCTTCTGTTTTGAGAATGCACTGGGATGAATATATCCAGTGTCTACCTGGGATACTCCACAAGTGAGACAATCATACCTGTTTGACCCAGCAAAAAGATTTAAAAACTTGCAACAGTTCACTCCCACAGGACATGATGTGGCTGCGGGGAACCTCACCACTGCAGCTCTGAACCACACAGGAGAGTTAAGTCTGGAGTTGCCAGGCGAAGAAGGCTATCCTACACCACACCACCCGACATGGTATGGCACTTCGGGCCTAAGACTTACCAGTACCTCCCAAGATACTGGTGTGAGAGATGTCACCTTTCATATCTTCAACCATTCGTAGTGCCAGCCAAGCAACCTGTTCGGTCAACCGATGGTCTACGCCCGACGGATGTGCAAAGTGACCAGTAGAAGGCCATAAACCTTTGACCTCTGATGTCCGAGAGGTCATCATGACACTGACCCCTCTTGATGGCGGAGCCCATCTAAGTCACACACTGGATAACCATATGAAGACCCAGGGAGATGCCAGGATTAAACTTGACCACATGGTTTACAAGTGGACTGTGGTAGCAGTTATTTTTAAAGTTTCTTACACCTGTACTTTTTATTTAAATTATGTGTTATATCATGCCTCAGGAAAATGATATCAAATGCTGTATCAGTGTAACACATGCCCATCTCCAATAGAAACTTCATTCATCCTGGAATTACTTTCCAACACTGACTTGGAAATTACCCTGAGTGTAAATGATCTTACAGCAAAAAAAAAAAAAAAAAAAAAAAAATCTAACTGAAGTGGTTGTTTTAAAATGAGATGAGAATTTGAGCAAATATATGATAAACAGGAGGGAAATGTTGGATCCATTATACATAGTTATCACACATTTGCTATTAAACTGTACCCTACCTAGTGAAGAACTACTGAAAGAAGTTAAGCATGTGTCACCTTTAAAATGGCTTGTGTGATTGCTGGATAACATGCTGTATAAGAGTGTGAGAGTTATCATATGAACAGAAGAGAGAAGAGCCGGGAACTGGGACTGTATGAGGAGAACATTGGGCATTGTACAGCTATGTACTGATCAGTGTACTTAGATAGGTCAGATTAAGATATGCAGTTAGTCACTCCCCAAACCCCTTAGAGCTGCATATCCCATGTAAAGCAGGGACTCCTAAGACAATAAAAGAAGGAGTTCGGCAGGAGTCAACTCAGAGCGGGTTGGAGACTGTAACTGAGCACTCTCTGTCCGTTCTCCTTGCAAGTGATTGAAAACTCAAGTCTCTTGTGTCTTTTGTGCAGGTTGTTGCAGAATGTTAGGGGTTTGAACCTAACACTGGCTGGGGTCACAGCTTTCTGCAGTAACTGTCTCATAGATCTCTGGGTAGGTCCAGGTTGATGTGGTGTTGGACTGCATGATGCTCTGTCGTGGAAAATTACCTAAAGAAGAGTCCAAGTAGAATGACAAATATAACAACTGCGTTCACAATGTTTATATTAAGTCAGGTCAGAAGAAATTATTATGCGCATGAAGAGAGAACTCAAAGATTTCTCTCTGGCAAAGGCAGAGAGACAGAGACCTTTTAAAGTAGCAAGACCAGAAGTCCATATATGGTCATGTTGTATTACTGATAGTCAGGGACTAGGATTTAACAAAGAGTGGCTTATTCTAGTGTCGTATCTATTGACCTTGCAGCTGTCTGTGAGAACAGGATGATCTTCAGTTTACAGTAGCACATGAACATAGCTGATGTGGAGACAAGTATAAAAAGTTACATGAGGTCAAGAGGCAGGTTATATGAGGTTAACTGCATTTATGATATTAGAGCTTAAATTTCATTTACAGCTCTCATAGATCTCTGGGTAGGTCCAGGTGGCTGTGGTGGTGGACTGCATGATGCTCTCATAGATCTCTGGGTAGGTCCAGGTGGCTGTGGTGGTGGAACTGGTGCTTCATAGATCTCTGGGTAGGTACAGGTGGCTGTGGTGGTGGACTGTGTGATGCTCTCATAGATCTCTGGGTAGGTCCAGGTGGCTGTGGTGGTGGACTGCATGGTGCTCTCATTGCAGCAGTAGACACACTGGCACCTTAATCTGCAGGTTCCCCTGCTTGTCTACTTTCTTCAAATTGCATTAGTGGTTGAAGAGTTCTTACGTGATGATGAAGGTTATTGTGGAGCC
>JAGFBZ010001574.1:70000-119914 GCA_018398805.1 Hirundichthys speculiger | reverse complement strand
CATGGTAGTCTTTGTTTCATTCCTGGTAGTCCTTGTTTCAGTTCTAGTAGTCTGATTGGCAGACGGTGATCCACCTCTCATCGCTCTCCATATTCTTTATTAACTTTCTTTCTTTATATAACTTTGATTTCTTGTCAACACTGATTGACGTCCAGGATTTTGTCTCCCAGCTGCTGCTGCAGCAGAACTTCAACAGGGTGAAGCGGTGCATCATGGTCCTCATCAGCTATGGCACATACATCAACAGCTGCTTCGAGTGGGAGTCCACTCAGAGGAGCATCATCTCCTTCGTGGTATGAGCTCACAACTTGTGAAGGCTCGCTTCTGTTTGCGTTTCCTTGCCTGTTGTGACTCTTGACTTCCCGTTAGCTGTTCGTGGTGGTGGTGTGGAACTTTGAGCTGTACATGCTGCCTCTGGCCTTGCTGCTGCTGCTGGTCTGGAACTACGTCTTCTTCTCGAGCAAAGAAACAGCTGATATGGTGAGAGAGCAGGACCTCTACCCTGCACGACTGTCTGTTTCAGTGTAACGACCGTCTGTTCTCTGCTGCAGTCCATGGAGGCCATGTTTGAATGGGAGGATGAAGAAGACGACAAAGAGGACAAGGTACCTTTGAAGCTGGCTGCCAACCTCAGCAGGCCCTGCTTTTATTCTGTCTAAATATTAGCTTCAACGTGCTAAGGCTAACTCATAATATAGTTATTGCTTTAAATGCTAAAACTGTGTGCAATGTTAGCCTTGTCATACTAAAGCTGATGCTCCAATATTAATCTCAGCATGCTATAGCTCTTGACATTATCTTTAGCATGCTAAAGCATGTAATTAATGTTGCAACATAATGGTAATACATTACCTTTAGTTAGCTAAATCTGTAAAAATGTAACATAACCTCTAACATGCCAAATTCCATTGTATAATTTTAGCTTTAGCATGCTATTGTGACACTGCCACAAGCATAGGGTACCAAATAAATTCATAAATAAAATCTCATGATTAGCTTGTCATATTAGCTTCAGTTTAGGATGCTAAAGCTCATGATGGAGTGTTAGCTGTAGAATGCTAAACTTGATTATGTCACGTTAGCTTCAGTATGCTAAAGCTTATGAGGTTACTTTAGATTTGGCGTGCTAAAGTTAATGATATGTAATGCTGATGCTAATTATGTAATGTTGGCTGTAGCCTGCTGAAGTTGATTTTGTGATATTAGCTTTAGCATTCTCACCTTCACATGAACGGAAGCTCCAGTCAGTGTTTCTATCCCTGAAAGTCGCTGCTTATGTAACATTAGCTCATGTAATGTTAGCTTTAACATGCTAAAATTAGCAAATGATTTAACATTTGCTTTAGTATGCTAAAGCTAACTCATATGTAACACTATCTTTAAAGCGCTAAAGGTCATAAGATGTTATTTTCAGCCTGCAACAGTTCACAATGTAACGTTAGCATTAGCATCATATAACTATACTTTTAACATCAGCGTGCTATAGCTCATAGTATGTGTTGTTAACTTCAGCGTAGCTTTAGCATGTTAAAGCTAACGATAAGTCGTTAGCTGTAGTGTATTTTGGTAGTTGCTCCAGTTAGTTCAGGAGTCGTCTTCAAATGTTCCTCCTTGCTCTCTCTCTCTCTCTCTCTCTCTCTCTCTCTCTCTCTCTCTCTCTCTCTCTCTCTCTCTCTCTCTCTCTCTCTGTCTCCAGGATTCAGAGCACAAGGGCTTCATGGATAAACTGTACGCCATCCAGGACGTGTTCATCAGTGTTCAGAACTCTTTGGATGAGGCGGCGTCGTTTGGAGAGCGGATGAAGAAGTAGGTCTCATCCTCATCATCATCATCATCATCATCATCATCACCTGGTCACTGATTTCAGAGTAAAAGCCCAAAGTGTGTTTGTGTTCTGGTTTCTGCAGCACCTTCAACTGGACCGTGCCTTTTCTGAGCTGGCTGGCCATCACTGCCTTATTTCTGGCCACGCTGCTGCTCTACCTCGTACCTCTACGGTACCTGGTACTGGCCTGGGGTGAGTGACCCGACCTGAACCCGGACCGGAACCAGCACCCGCTGGTGACCAGTGATCTGGAGATGGACCGTAGAGGGCCATTTCATTCACAATTAAAGTCATAAATACTGAAATTAATAAGTATTCTATGAAATTAATACATGAATATTCCAATTAATCAATACTAATGGTCCACTTATTTATTTATTTCATCACACTTTTATTTATGAGTGAAGCTTTTATTTTGTTAATGCCACATTTATGCATTTCAGGAAACTTTATTTTTACTTCAACTTTTGTCGAGCAACGGTCCGCTGGAGCTCGTTAACTGCGTCCAACAGTCTTTTGGGGACCAATCAGATCCTTGTAGAGAGTCTGTGGGCGGGGCCAACACGTTTATGGTGGTTTTGTTTCTGGACTCTGATCTCTGCAGGTGTGAACAAGTTCACCAAGAAGCTGCGTGATCCGTACGTGATCGACAACAACGAGCTGCTGGACTTCCTGTCCAGAGTCCCGTCAGACGTCCAGGTGGTGAGTAAGAAGGAAGCAAACACCTGGAAGCTCTCTGAACCCTGATCTTCTGTGTGGAGGATCCGAGGCAGAGCTGCAGTAAAAAAAAACATCCTCAGGCCAGAACCATCTCTTAAAAATAAAAGAATTCACTTCTAAATTTAGGACTCACAAAGAGCTCATTGAAGCTTTTTAGCTGTAAAATAAGCTGCTCAGATCCTGTGATGGAGGTTCTGGAGGTCAGACGGAGCAGGAGAAGGTCCAGAACGGGGGGGACACGTGAAGCAGCCAGGGCCGGTTCTGGATTTTCTGGGGTCCTGGGCATGATTCTGTTTTGGTCCCCATGTTCAGTAAAAGTCCTGCTGAAGGAGTTCAAAGCTCCTGAAGATGATCAGTGATCATCAACAGCGTCTCCAACCTTCTGGTTGCTCTTCACACAAGCAAAGGATGATCCTGGTTCCTGTTTGGCTCCTGGTGACGTCACCAACGTGGAACAAACAGGAACAAACTCTGACTTCATAAACTCAGACATTCGAAGAAAACATTTGAATCCCATCTTTAGAAAGTTTCCAATTTGAATAAAAACATAAATTTCTGACTTAATGATGTCACAGATTTGAAGAAAGTCTGAAACGTTTTTCAGCTCTTCGTTGGTAAAATAAAAGTTCCTGGTCCAAACACCGAACCTGTGGAACTCCACGACTCACACCTGCAGCTTTTCTTTCTTTCTTTGTGTGTCACCATGTGTGAACGAGTGAAGATCGTGTGTTGAAGCGTTGTCTTCTGTCATGTTGACCTCCTGTGTTTGTCTGATGGACAGATGCAGTATCGGGAGCTGAGGCTGGATCCTGGTCAGAGCCCCAACAAACGCAGGAGGACCAACCAGAGCTAGCTGGAGCATCCAGAGCTAGCTGGACCAACCAGAGCTAGCTGAACCAATCAGAGCTAGCCAGACCAATCAGAGCTAGCTGGACCAACCAGAGCTAGCTGGACCAATCAGAGCTAGCTGGACCAATCAGAGCTAGCTGGACCAACTAGAGCTAGTTGGACCAACCAGAGCTAGCTGGACCAATCTGAGCTAGCCGGACCAACCAGAGCTAGCTGGGCCAACCAGAGCTAGCTGGATCAATCAGAGCTAGCTGGACCAACCAGAGCTAGCTGGACCAAGCAGAGCTAGCTGGACCAACCAGAGCTAGCTGGACCAACCAGAGCTAGCTGGACCAAGCAGAGCTAGCTGGACCAAGCAGAGCTAGCTGGACCAACCAGAGCTAGCTGGACCAACCAGAGCTAGCTGGACCAAGCAGAGCTAGCTGGACCAACCAGAGCTAGCTGGACCAACCAGAGCTAGCTGGACCAATCAGAGCTAGCTGGACCAATCCGAGCTAGCTGGACCAACTAGAGCTTGTTGGACCAACCAGAGCTAGCTGGACCAATCAGAGCTAGCCGGACCAACTAGAGCTTGTTGGACCAACCAGAACTAGCTAGACCTCCACCTGGAACTCTGACTGGTGTTTCTGTAAATTCATTATTCTAAAGACTTGAGTTTTTTTATTTCACTATGTAAAGATACCAAGTTATTTTCTAAATCTTTTAATGGAGAAAACAAACATATAGTGATTTTTATTACTTTTATTTTTATACAGTCAAATGCAAAAGTTTGTAACCCCTCTTTAAATCCTATAAATAATCAATAATAATCGTCTATTCAGAGTTGGGTTTTAGTTTTAGACAAATATGATTTCAGGTGGTTCCCAGGTCCTGATGGCTGCAAAACATGCTCAGATGATGACACCTCCACTGCCGTGCTTGACAGTGAAGGGGTGTTCCTCCAATCCATCAACGCCTCTATGTGGTTCCTACATGGTTCCTGTGAAGTTCCTACATGTTTTCTACATGGTTCCTATGTGGTTCCTGGATAGTTCCTACATGGTTCCTATGTGGTTCCTACATTGTTCTTATGTGTTCCTACATGGTTCCTATGTGGTTCCTACATGGTTCTTATTGGTTCGTTATATGTGGTTCCTACATGGTTCCTATGTAGTTCCTACATGGTTTTTATGTGGTTCCTATGTGGTTCCTACATGGTTCCTTTGTGGTTCCTGCATTGTTCCTACATGGTTCCTATGTGGTCCCTACATGGTTCTTATGTGGTTCCTACATGGTTCCTATGTGTTTCTTACATGGTTCCTATGTGGTTCCTACATGGTTCCTACATGGTTCCTATGTGGTTCATGTGAAGTTCCTGCATGGTTCCTACATGGTTCCTATGTGGTTCCGGTGAAGTTCCTACATGGTTCATGTGTGGTTCCTACATGGTTCTTATGTGGTTCCTATCTGGTTCGTATGTGGTTCCTACATGGTTCCTATGTAGTTCCTACATGGTTTTTATGTGGTTCCTACATGGTTCCTATGTGGTTCCTACATGGTTCCTTTGTGGTTCCTGCATTGTTCCTACATGGTTCCCATGTGGTCCCTACATGGTTCTTATGTGGTTCCTACACAGTTCCTATGTGGTTCATGTGAAGTTCCTGCATGGTTCCTACATGGTTCCTATGTGGTTCCTGTGAAGTTCCTACATGGTTCCTACGTGGTTCCTACATGGTTAATGCATAGTTCCTACATGGTTCCTGTGAGGTTCCTGTGAAGTTCCTACATGTTTTTTACATAGTTTCTATGTGGTTCCTCTATAGTTCCTACATGGTTCTTATGTGGTTCCTACATGGTTTCTATGTGGTTCCTACATTGTTCCTATGTGGTTCCTACATGATTCATACATGGTTCTTATGTGTTTCCTTCATGGTTCCCATGTGGTTCATGCATAGTTCCTACATGGTTCTTATGTGGTTCCTACATGGTTTTTATGTGGTTTCTACATGGTTCTTATGTGGTTCCTACATGGTTCCTACGTGGTTCCTGCATGGTTCTTATGTAGTTCCTACATGGTTCTTATGTGGTTCCCACATGATTTTTATGTGGTTCCTACATGGTTCCTACGTGGTTCCTGCATAGTTCCTACTTGCTTCCTGTATAGCTCATGCATAGTTCCTACATGGTTCCTACATGGTTCTTATGTGGTTCCTACATGGTTCTTTTGTGGTTCTTATGTGGTTCCTACATGGTTTTTATGTGGTTCCTACATGGTTCCTACGTGGTTCCTGCATAGTTTCTACTTGCTTCCTGTATGGCTCATGCATAGTTCCTACATGGTTCTTATGTGGTTCCTACATGGTTCTTATATGGTTCCTACATGGTTCCTGCATAGTTCCTACTTGCTTCCTGTATGGCTCATGCATAGTTCCTACATGGTTCTTATGTGGTTCCTACATGGTTTCTATGTGGTTCCTATGTGGTTCCTACATGGTTTCTATGTGGTTCCTATGTGGTTCCTACATGGTTCTTATGTGTTTCCTAAATGGTTCTTATGTGGTTCCTACATGGTTTTTATGTAGTTCCTACATGGTTCCTACGTGGTTCCTGCATAGTTTCTACTTGCTTCCTGTATGGTTCCTCCATAGTTCCGACATGGTGCCTGTGAGGTTCCTACAAGGTTCCTGTGTAGTTCCTGCTATGTTGTGCTGTGTTTAGTTCTGCCTGTCTGGACCCCAGGATTCCGTCTGGAGCCTCGTCAGCCTCATTTTAGTTAATAAGGATAATTAGGGTTAAAACTTGTCTAAAACTTGAACCCACGAACAGATGATGTTTAAGATGCTTTAACTCAACTCAACCGGACCAGAAGAGGGTTGCCAACTTCTGTACGTGTCTGTAGCAGATGTGTCGTGGATGTTTTGTACGTTTGCATGTTTGCTGCTGGTGTTGCATGAACTCCACCGGAGGAGTTAGATTTTTATCTTCTGAACATCTTTGTGTCCACGTTGCTGACGTTTCTGTACCAGCTGTGGAGCGTTTGAGAGCCACGTTGGTCTCAGACCAAGATTCACGCAGCCGCCATCTTTAATTTCAAATCTGTTTTTATGACTTCAGTCATGGAGGTTTGTTGAAAAGCTGCCTTTTGTTTTCTGTGTTTACTGCATGTCCAGATATGACCCTAACCCTGAGTATTACTTTATTTCTGTTTATTGCTGTTCCTCGTATCGATTCTGGGAAACACCAAAGACACCAAAGCGAACAGCTGAGTCGGTTTGAACTCTGCACTGAGACTTTTGGTAACAATTTACCACCTGGAGTACCTCCACAATAAATCCCTTTGAAATGACATTTGGCTAAAAATCTGTGACAAGCTCCGCCCACTTTGAACTCTGAAGCTCCGCCCTAAATTATCATGAAATCATTCGAACTTTAAACGAGTCGTGACACAAATTGATTTTGGCAAAAATCACAACTTTTACATGAAAATTTAATTTAGTAAATTTTCAGCTTTTTTTTTTTTTTTTTTACCAAAATCTTAATTTATTTTCTGTAAAGTCTCCAACTTGAGAATATTTTTGTTTCTTGTACCTAAAAAAGCACATTTTTGTCAGAATGTCAAATTTGACCAAATCTTGTTCTTTTTGCAAAATTTCAACTTTTTGATCAAAAATTGCAACTTTTGAATTTTAGTCCTGAAATCACAAATTTCACTCAGTTGCAGCTTTTTGTCTTAAAAAATGTTTATTTTTGTTAAAAGATCTCAAAATTTGTAAAAAAAAAAAAAAAATTTATTCAATTTTTTTGTCACAATAGTTTTTTTATTTTCTTAAAAAATTGCAATTTTTTTTTAAATCTGGACTTTTTAGGAAAAAAAAACATTCTAAAATTTTTGCTCTAAAATTGTGAACTGAGGTTAAATTTTTCTGAAATCAGTCAGTTGATTTTTATTCTGTCAGAATTTTCACCTCGTTATTCATGAAGATGAAGTCCTGACTGTCATCACTTCAGGACCTTCAGGACTGTTCAGGACCTGCAGGACCTTCAGGACTGTTCAGGACCTGCAGGACTAGTTCAGGACCTTCAGGACTAGTTCAGGACCTTCAGGACTAGTTCAGGACCTTCAGGACTAGTTCAGGACCTTCAAGACTGTTCAGGACCTTCAGGACCTGGTCAGGACCAACAGGACTGTTCAGGACCTGCAGAGCCTTCAGGACCAGTTCAGGTCCTGAAGGCTCTGCAGGTGCCTTCAAGACTGTTTAGGACCTTCAGGGCCAGTTCAGGACTTTCAGGACTAGTTCAGGACCTTCAGGACTGTTCAGGACCTTCAAGACTGTTCAGGACCTTCAGGACCAGTTCAGGACTTTCAGGACTTTCAGGACCAGTTCAGGACATTCAGGGTCAGTTCAGGACCTGCAGGACCAGTTCAGGGCCTTCAGGACTGTTCAGGACCTTCAGGGCCAGTTCAGGGCCTTCAGGACTGTTAAGGACCTTCAGGACCAGTTCAGGACTTTCAGGACCTGCAGGACCTTCAGGAGCAGTTCTGGTCTGACGGACGTCAGTCGGCCTGTTCAGGTTCTTACTGGTATCAAACTGGTGTCATGTGACTTCAGTGGAGGACTCAGACCAGCAGACTGGACGAACCTCAGACCTGAACATCTGAAACTGACGTTTTACTGCAAAAAATATCATTATACAAATTTTAAAAAAATCACAATTTTGGCTAAATTTGAGATTTCATGACAAAACCTTTATATTGTGAAATTCACCATTTGACAACAAAAAAGTGTTTGTTTGTTTTTTGTTCGAAATGTTGCAGTTTTATTACATAAAGTCATAATTTTATGTCAAAACTTTGAGATAAATGTGTCACGTTAAGGGTTCAGTTGTGGGCGGAGCCTAAAGTCGCCGTGGTTTCTGGACTCTGTCCTGGACGTGTCCTCATGTCTTCCATGAACGTCTCTGCTGTCTGATGTGAAAGCGTCTGTATGATCTGCATGTTTGTGGACGACTGAACATAAACGACGACCTGATGATCCGTCTCACGCCTCTTATTGACCCGATGTCTCCTCACCGACTTCCTGTGTCTGACGGGCACCTGCACAGGTGGACTCCAGGGGGCGCTGAAGCTTCCTCCACCTCCGACAGAACGAGCAGCGGTTCAGAGGGTCAGAGGGTCAGGGGTCAGGGGTCAGGGGTCAGGTGACCCTAACAGTCCTGACGTCAGACTCTCCTGACCAGAGTCACAATTTTACAACAAACATTTGGGATTTTTAGAAAAAGAAAAAGGCTCAACAAAACCAGTAATACTAGTTTTATATTATATTATATTATATTATATTATATTATATTATATTATATTATATTATATATATATATTATATTATATTATATTTAGGGCTGGGCAACGATTAAAAATTTAGTGTTGATTAATCACATGATTTCCCTGATTAATCACGATTAATTGCATCGTATACGCAAAATCAAATAATGAATTCAAAAGTAGTGTAAAGGTCACTTTTATTTAAATGTTCTGCTGCCATATGAACTAAAGTGTCATAACATTTCAGTAACTTTACTGCTCTCCATGTCTGTTTTAGCTTTTCCGCATGTTTTTCTGTCAGTTCTCTTCTGGTTCTGGAGCAGCCAGAAACCGACTTTTCAAAATAAAAGCATGTGACCAACATGCGTTAATGCGAGATAAAATAAAGGTCGGTGTTAATAAATTAATGAGTTAATGTGATAATAACGAGTTAACTTGCCCAGCCCTAATTATAATATATTAGTAATGTCATTTCAGTGAGGGCACCCGTGTCTGATATGAATCTACGTCGACTGAACTTCACCCACCATGGAGCTGACTCCGCCCACCATGGAGCTGACTCCGCCCACTATGATGCGGACTCCACCCACCATGGAACTGACTCCACCCACCATGAAGCTGACTCCAACCACCATGGAGCTGACTCCGTCCACTATGGTGCTGACTCCACCCACCATGAAGATGACTCCGCCCATTATGAAGCTGACCCCACCCACCATGGAGCTGACTCCACCCACCATGGAGCTGACTCCACCCAACATGGAGCTGACTCCACCCAACATGGAGCTGACTCCGCCCACCATGGGGCTGACCCCGCCCAACATGGAGCTGACTCCACCCAACATGGAGCTGACTCCACTCACCATGGAGCTGTCTCCACCCAACATTGAGTTGACTCCACCCACAGTGGAGCTGACCCCGCCCACCATGGAGCTGAGGTCATTCCCTCTTGGCATTGTGTTAACACACAGCTAAAAGCTTTTCGGAGGTCTGCAGACCTGCTGATGATCACTGCAGCAGCAGTAAGGAGGTATTTACTGTTGACCACATAATCTTTGTTTTTCTGCTTCATTTTTGTTTCATAAAAGTTCTTGTTAATCTGCGGTATTATCTGTCTAACTGTGGAAGCGAGGATCAGATGATTTTCTGATGTTTATTCTTCAGGTTTGGTCAGATATAGAAAGTTCTCTCTGATTTCCTGTTTTATTTTCTGGCTGATAGAAATGAGTCACACCTCATCCGGCCCAAACTAAAATAACCTCCGACCCATTTCCTCTTCCTGAACTGGTACCAGTCGCTGCCACAGTTCCACAGTGACACGGGGGTTTTAGTCTAACTTTCATTTTTATTCATTCAGTCATTTATTCTTCAGCAGTAAATGACAGATATGTGGCCGTCAGGAGGAACTGAAACATCACTGACAAGAGAGACATTCAAGAGAGCTCCTGAGGAGACGACGTCCCAGCAGATCCATAACAAACCAGTAGACTTCTGGACCAATGGAGACCAGAGACAAGGACCATGTTTGGAGGAAACCAACAGGAACACCTCAGACCCACTGTCGAGAAAAAGTAACAATAATGGAACGATGGTAGAAAGATGGTGGAATGATGGTGAAACGATGGTAGAAAGATGGTGGAAAGATGGTGGAACGATGATGGAATGATGGTAGAAAGATGGTGGAACGATGGTAGAAAGATGATGGAAAGATGGTAGAAAGATGGTGGAACGATGGTGGAATGATGGAAAGATGGTAAAGATGGTGTGGAACGATGGAAAGATGTAGAAAGATGGTGGAAAAAGAATGATGGAAAGATGGGAAAGATGATGGAAAGATGGAAAGATGTGGAAGATGGTGGAAAATGGGAAAAGATGGAAAGATGGTATGGTGGAAAGATGGTGGAAAGATGATGGTGGAAAGATGGTGGAAAGATGGTGGATGGAACGATGAGAAAGATGGTGGAAAGATGATGGAACGATGGAAAGATGGAAAGATGGTGGAAAGATGGTGGAAAGATGGTGGAAAGATGGTGGAAAGATGATGGAAAGATGGTAGAAAGATGGTGGAAAGATGGTGGAAAGATGATGGAAAGATGGTGGAAAGATGGTGGAAAGATGGTGAAAGATGGTGGAAAGATGGTAGAAAGATGGTGGAAAGATGGTGGAACGATGATGGAAAGATGGTAGAAAGATGGTGGAAAGATGGTGGAACGATGATGGAAAGATGGTGGAAAGATGGTGGAAAGATGATGGAAAGATGGTGGAAAGATGGTGGAAAGATGGTAGAAAGATGGTGGAAAGATGATGGAAAGATGGTGGAAAGATGGTGGAACGATGATGGAAAGATGGTGGAAAGATGGTGGAAAGATGGTAGAAAGATGGTGGAACGATGATGGAAAGATGGTAGAAAGATGGTGGAACGATGATGGAAAGATGGTAGAAAGATGGTGGAAAGATGATGGAAAGATGGTGGAACGATGATGGAAAGATGGAAAGATGGTGGAAGATGGATGGAAAGATGGTGAAAAGAAACGATGGTAGAAAGATGATGGAAAGATGGTAGAAAGATGATGGAAAGATGGTGGAACGATGGTGGAACGATGGTAGAAAGATGATGGAAAGATGGTAGAAAGATGATGGAAAGATGGTGGAACGAAAGTGGAACGATGGTAGAAAGATGGGGCCCAAAGATAGGCCCATCCCGGGGTTCTCCTCCACTTGTGTTTGGGTGCCGACTGGCGTGGTGATCGGCGACCTGGTCCTCTGGCCATCTCATCCCAGTGCTGCTGCCTCCATCTGTTTATGTTTATATGGTCGTTGTATTCAGTCATTTGTGTCTCTCCTCTTTCTGTCCTCCATCCTCTCTGTCCTCCATCCTCTCTCTGTCCTGTCTCCCCTCTTTTCTTTCTCTACCCAGCTGGTCTTCATCAGGAAGGTCTCCCCATATGATCCAGGTCCTGCTCAAGGTTTCTTCCTCTTAAAGGGGAGTTTTTTCTTTCCACTGTTTGGCATAAAGGTTTTTTCTCCCTCTGTGGGAGTTTTTTACCTCCATTATCATTGATTAGGATTTAATATTATAATTTTAGTTAATGATATTTGCTCGGGGATCTTGATCTGGGTCTCTGTAAAGACCTGGAGACAGTTGACATTGTAACAGACGCTATACAGATAAACTTGAATTGAATTGAATTGAACGTGAAAAGAAACGTGGAGAGGAACGTAGGAATGTGAAGAGGAACATAGGAACACGGAGAGGAGCATGAAGAGGAATGTAGAATCACGGAGAGGAACTTGGAGAGGAACATAGGAACGTGGAGAAGAACGTAGAGACAAGAAGAGGAATGCAGAAACACGGAGAGGAACATAGAAATACAGAGAGGAACGTAGGAACACTGAGAGGAACGTGGGAACACCAAGAGGAACAGAGAAACGAGGAGAGGAATGTAGGAACGTGGAGAAGAATGTAGGAACACGGAGAGGAACGTAGGAACACCGAGAGGAACAGAGAAACGAGGAGAGGAACGTAGAAACAGCTGAAGATCAGGAAAAAGCTGAACAAATGTAGAAGATGAAGGATGAATTTGTTTCACTTGAAGATTCTTATTTCTGAAATGTTTAAGTCAGAAATGAAGGAGTTGTGGGTTTTCGTGTCATCTGAAGGTCTGGAGGTCTGGAGGTTTGGAGGTCTGGAGGTTTGCAGGTCTGAAGGTCTGGAGGTCTGGAAGGTCTGAAGGTCTGGAGGTCTGAAGGTCTGGAGGTCTGAAGGTCTGGAGGTTTGGGGGTCTGGAGGTTTGGAGGTCTGGAGGTCTGAAGGTCTGGAGGTCTGGAGGTCTGGAGGTTTGGAGGTCTGGAGGTTTGGAGGTCTGAAGGTTTGGAGGTCTGGAGCAGCTGAAGTTTGGAGGTCTGGAGCTCTGGAGGTTTGAGGTCTGGAGGTCTGGAGGTCTGGAGGTCTGAAGGTCTGGAGGTCTGAAGGTCTGGAGGTCTGGAGGTCTGGAGGTCTGGAGGTCTGGAGGTCTGGAGGTCTGAAGGTCTGGAGGTCTGAAGGTCTGGAGGTTTGGGGGTCTGGAGGTTTGGAGGTCTGGAGGTCTGAAGGTCTGGAGGTCTGGAGGTCTGGAGGTTTGGAGGTCTGGAGGTTTGGAGGTCTGAAGGTTTGGAGGTCTGGAGCAGCTGGAAGTTTGGAGGTCTGGAGCTCTGGAGGTTTGGAGGTCTGAGGTCTGGAGGTCTGAAGGTCTGGAGGTCTGGAGGTCTGGAGGTCTGGAGGTCTGGAAGGTCTGGAAGGTCTGGAGGTCTGGAGGTCTGGAGGTCTGAGGTCTGGAGGTCTGGAGGTCTGGAAGGTCTGGAAGGTCTGGAGGTCTGGAGGTCTGGAGGTCTGGAGGTCTGGAGGTCTGAAGGTCTGGAGGTCTGGAGGTCTGGAGGTCTGGAGGTTTGGAGGTCTGGAGGTCTGAAGGTCTGGAGGTCTGAAGGTCTGGAAGTTTGGAGGTCTGGAGGTCTGGAGGTCTGAAGGTCTGGAAGTTTGGAGGTCTGGAGCTCTGGAGGTTTGGAGGTCTGGAGCTCTGGAGGTTTGGAGGTCTGAAGGTCTGGAGGTCTGGAGGTCTGGAGGTCTGGAGGTTTGGAGGTCTGGAGGTTTGGAGGTCTGAAGGTTTGGAGGTCTGGAGCAGCTGGAAGTTTGGAGGTCTGGAGCTCTGGAGGTTTGGAGGTCTGAAGGTCTGGAGGTCTGGAGGTCTGGAGGTCTGGAGGTCTGGAGGTCTGGAGGTCTGGAGGTCTGGAGGTCTGGAGGTCTGGAGGTCTGAAGGTCTGGAGGTCTGGAGGTCTGGAGGTCTGGAGGTCTGGAAGGTCTGGAGGTTTGGAGGTCTGAAGGTCTGGAAGTTTGGAGGTCTGGAGCTCTGGAGGTCTGAAGGTCTGGAGGTCTGGAGGTCTGGAGGTCTGGAGGTCTGAAGGTCTGGAGGTCTGAAGGTCTGGAGGTTTGGGGGTCTGGAGGTTTGGAGGTTTGGAGGTCTGGAGGTCTGAAGGTCTGGAGGTTTGGGGGTCTGGAGGTTTGGAGGTTTGGAGGTTTGGAGGTTTGGAGGTCTGGAGGTCTGGAGGTCTGAAGGTCTGGAGGTCTGAAGGTCTGGAGGTCTGGAGGTCTGGAGGTCTGAAGGTCTGGAGGTCTGGAGGTCTGAAGGTCTGAAGGTCTGGAGGTCACTGATCCTGGGTTTTGTCTCACTAAATGAGTTTATAAACCTCTAATTCCATTTTTTTAAATAAGCACATGCTTGTTGTTGTACTTGGATCTTTTAAACATCTCAAACATTAAAAACATCAGAGGACCAGTCTGTTCATGTTTATTCTTTTATTTTTGTGGGTTTGATTATTTGTTTGTTTTTAAACACCATTATTGGAGCTCTAAATTAAATTCAGTCCAGTTCCATAAAACCTCGTTAATGCTCAGAGGGAAATTAAAACGGTTCTCTGCTCATATTATAAAGGATGCTTTGTGACCCTGGTGGTTTGCCATACAGAAAAAACATCATTTTAATATACAGAATATAAATGAATATTAGTATCTATATTCTGATGTTGTGGATCCAGCGGTCTTTATTCAACTCACAGCCCGGGAATCGAACCTGTGACTGCTGCATGAGGATGACAGCCAGGTTTTATTGCAGAAAGTGCTTTAAATTGCCCGGTCCGCCATACTGGAGGTTTGTTTGTGTGTTTTTAAAAGTTCACTGCAGTTTATAATTTAGAAACATTCATAGCCGCGTGAACATGTTCTCAGCAGGGGGTGCTGGGATCTGAGACAGCTCTGTGTTTATATATATGTGTGTATATATATATATATATATATATACACACATATATATGTGTGTATATATAAAGTGTTATATATATATATATCATATATATATATATATATATATATATCTATATTATATATAATACCAATATATATATATATATATATATATATATATATATATATATATATATATATATATATATATATATATATATGTGTGCGTATATATATATATATACACATATATGTATATATATGTGTAGTAATCACTACCAACATATCCTTGTAAATAAAGTCAGTGTTATTATTATTTATAATTTATTATATATTTCTATTGTAGTTATTGTTTGTTTTTTATTTTGTTTTTATCCTATTTTATTGTTGTCCTTTTTCTCTCTTATTGCTAGTCTCACTGCTGCTGTAACATTGTAAATTTCCCCATTGTGGGACAAATAAAGGAATATATTATCTTATCTTAGAGAGAGAGATAGAGAGAGAGAGATATAGAGAGATATAAGATATAGATCGCAGATATAGATAGAGAGAGAGAGAGATATATATCGAGAGATAGAGAGAGATAGAGATAGATATATAGATAGAGAGAAGAGAGATATCTAGAGAGAGATATATCTATATAGATACACACACATATATGTATATATATATATATATATATATATATATATATATATATATATATATACGGTATGTATATATATATATATACACACGTATATATATATATATATACATATATATACATATATATATATATATATATATATATATATATATATATATACATAATATATGATTATATGTGTGTGTGTGTGTGTGTGTGTGTAATATACACACGTATTATACACACAGATATAGATACAGAACCGATTTATAGATCAGGAACAATTAATCGACATCCTCTGCCCTCAAGAGAACAAAAATGTCTGCAAGTAATACGGTGATGCGTAATCTCTAAATTATGCAGCGCCCTCTTTTTGTTATATTATGTTTTTTTTATTGGTGGCTTGTACTATTATAAGGTCATGGTGGATTAAGTAGTTAAACCCGCACTGGCCCAGGTACCAAACACACGACCCGCCACTGAATAATACTGGAATAAACATTAAACCAGACCACGAGAATTTATAGTAAATTTTAAACATTTTATTTTTTTTCCTACCACATTTTTCTCCCTTGTTTTCAATGTTATTTTTGTTTTTGTTTTTTACATTTTTTAAGGTTCTGCAGCCCCCCCCCCCCAGCACTCCTACCTCCCGCGGTACTGGACACATCGCTGTTTCACTGCAGGGCAGTTATCGGTGTGACGTTTCGTGGCCCCGGTGGCTTGCCATACCCACACGGAAGCTTTAAAGCGGCGAGCGCACCAGAGAGCGGACAGAAGCGGTGAGCTTCGCCGGAGGAGGACACCGGGACACGGGGACACCGGGACGGCGGAGAGCGCGGAGCCGCAGCGGAGCCTCGGCTGCCGGATGAACCCCCACTGACCACCGCGGCCCCCGGCTCCATGCGGGGCCCCCGGAGCGAGGGCGCGGGAGTTTGTGCCGCTCGGCTCTGAGCGTCAGACTGACGTCATCATTTATTTCACCTTTTCTCAGTTTTTTAATTATTTGAGCTCCGTCATGGGGCTCGGGAAAGTCCGGACTCTCGCCGTCTGCTTCGACGCGCTGAACGGGAGCGACCTGCCGGTGTTCTCCGGGGGGGACCTGGTCTCCGGGAGGGTGCTGGTGCACGTCACCGGGGATGTGCGCGTCCGGAGCCTGGACGTGACGGCGCGCGGCGTGGCCAAGGTGCGCTGGACGGAGTCCCGCAACGCGGGGGCCAACACGGCGTACACGCAGAACTACACGGAGGAGGTGGAGTACCTGCAGCACCGGGACACGCTCATCGGCGGGGACGCAGGTGAGGCGCGTGCGTGAGAGAGAGAGAGAGGCTCGGCCGCGCAGAAAACTTCTGACGGAAAAAGTTCACGAGCGCGACGCGCGGTGCTGATGCAACAGCTGATGGAGTGATGGAGATGAGGGAGGAGGGGGGGGGGGTGGGGGGGTTCGGGGGGGAAGTCCGGTCCAGAACCCGGGTCGGATCAGAACCTGGACCAGAACCCGGGTCTCTGGTGCGACATTTGCGTGAAAAGTGATGCGGAGCGACGTTTGCGCGCAGAGCAGCTGCGGCGGCTCCCTTTGTTAGAAGCGGTTCAAACCTGTTCAGAGACCGCGGGGGGAGGAGGGGGGGGGAGGGAGGAGGGGAGGGGGGGAGGGGGGGGACCAGACTGCCTCCGAGCAACGAGATAACACCCGAGCTGCTGCTACAGCCTCCCACAGCTCCAAGTACCTGATCCAGGGGCCTCCAGGGGCCTCCGGGATCCTCCAGGGGCCTCCAGGATCCTCCAGGACCCTCCTGGATCCTCCAGGACCCTCAAGGGGCCTCCAGGATACTCCAGGATCCTCCAGGAGGAACCTCCAGGACCCTCCAGGATCCTCCAGGGGCCTCCAGGATCTTCCAGGATCCTCCAGGATCCTCCAGGAGGATCCTCCAGGACCCTCAAGGATCCTCCAGGGGCCTCCAGGAGGGGCCTCCAGGATCCTCCAGGGTTCTCCAGGATCCTCCAGGACCCTCCAGGACCCTCAAGGATCCTCCAGGGGCCTCCAGGAGGGGCCTCCAGGATCCTCCAGGACCCTCCAGGATCCTCCAGGGTTCTCCAGGATCCTCCAGGGGCCTCCAGGATCCTCCAGGATCCTCCAGGTTCGGGTCTGGATCTCCGTCACATCCTTTATAATTTAAACATTCTGGCGTTTTTTTTTCACTGTTTTGAGTTTGTAAAAGTTTAGTTTTTGAAACTTTTCTCACAAATTTAAGGGAAAATAAGTCTGAAATTGTGACTTTCTGAAATGTTCTAATTCTGTTTTCTCTTTGAGTTAAAGAAGATTTTCAGGTTTTGTTTTAAAGAAGTTTTGACGTTGAGCCATTTTAAAATTTTCTCTCAGGTTTGTTTATTAATAAAACAGAAAAGTTCAGGTTTTATTTTTAATTTTGGAACCAAACTTTATTACTTTCTTCTCAAATTTTCAAACTTCAGCTCAGATGTTTTCTCGCTGATGTTTGAGATGATAAAATCAGAACTTTAGATCATTTCCAGTTTGAGTTTATGTCTGGATCACACAGTTTTACAGTTTATTTTCCATATTTTGTGGTTTTATTAAGTCGGACTTTGAGAAAAACGTTCTTTAAATTTTTAGATTTAAAGCATCAAAACGACGCGTCCCACAAACCTCTAAAATTTTATTGAGAAAAAGTTTCAGAGTTTAATTCTGGACTGAATTATTCTGATTGTTGTTATTATTATTTAGTTTTTAGACGCTTCGGATAAACACGTCTGTTTTAGCTGAACTTGAACTTCAGATTCTTAAATCCTCTAAAACTGAACCTGGTATCTGAGATGCTGTCAGGGTCAGAGGTCAAAAGGAAGTGACTCTGTGAGGGGGCGGAGTCTTTGATGACACAGTCGTGGTTTTACTACGACGTTGGACGTTTACTTTGTTTTTCTTCAGTAAATCGAGCAGAAAATGGCCGACTTCCATCTTTAAACTACGACTGTAGTTTAGTTTTCTGGGACTGACGCGGAGCGTCTCAGCTAGCGCGTCGTGTCTGGAGATGCCGCTAACGACACTTTTAAATTAAAAACCGACAAACACTGAAGTTTGATTGAAATGAACAAGTTTAGTTCGAGATCAACTCTGACGTGGCGTTTTACTTCTGTTGAGGGATAAAGTTGCTTTTACAGATTTTTGTTTAGAATAAAGTTGCATTTTTTAACATTTTTGACCGTCGAAAGCCAAAAATGTTTGACTTCTTGTTTTTTTTTATGATAAAACTCATGAATTAATGTGTTTGTTCATGAAATACTGTTTAAACAACAAAAGAAACTTTTCTAAAACAACTCGAGTTAAAAGGCAACTTGTAAATGTCTTAATTTCAGCTGTTTCAGGATAAAGTTGCTTTTAAATAGACATTTTAAACAACAAGTCAAACATTTTGACCCCTGAAAGTTAAAATCGGGCTCTTTGGGTTCAGAAAGGTTCTGACAGTTGTGAGCTGTCGGTTTCCAGTGAGGCGGTTTCGGTCGTGTAGCAGCAGGTCCACCTGAGGTTCAGCTCAGATCACAACACCCTTCCTCCACTCCACGGCTGGCCTCGGGTGGGCGGGGTCTGCCGACCGCTCGGCCAATCGGCGCTCGGCATCTGCGTGCCGTCGGGTCCTCCAGCCAATAGCGGGCCGAGCCGCGATGCTAGCAGCGTCTGAGTTTCCAGCCGGAGGAGGCTGCTCAGTCTGGTTCATACCGGTCTGCTCCTGCTCGCGCTGCTGCCGGTGGCGGGAGGGGAGGGGGCGCGGGCGCGGGCGCGGACGTGCGCTACACACACACGTGTGTGTGAGCGGATCATGACGTCTCCCGCGGCTGGGTGAGGTGGCAGGAAGGAGAGGCACGAGCGCAAAGAAGGAGGAAGAGAGGTCACGTGACCCAGCAGCGACAGAAAAAAAAAAACGTTTATGATTTAAAACATTAAAGCCTGTTTTTAATGGTGTTGATGAGAAAGTAGCGAAGTAGCTTTAGGATCCGTCTATGTCCTGGACATGGAGGACACTTAAGGGTCCGTCTATGTCCTGGACATGCAGGAGACTGAAGGATCTGTGTATGTCCTGGACACGGAGGAGACTGAAGGGTCCATCTATGTCCTGGACACGGAGGAGCATCAAAGCTCCTCACTTATTCACAGGCTTCCCATTCACTTTAAATAGTCTCTGGTCACGATGCATCTTTGTTAAAAGGCTTTTAAAATGTAGCTTTTTAGAATTAAACCTGTGAAAGTTGAGAAACGTCACGTACAACTTCCCAGTCTGGCATCAACGCCGGAAACATTCTGATTTTATTCTTAATAAGTCAGTCTCATTAAAGCTTCTGTACTGTTGGTCGTTTAGTCCGGGCATTGCTAAACGAAAAACTGTAAAAAAAAAAAAAACTGGACAAACTCTGTGACATCACTCACAGGGAGGAACCACCCAATCCTGGTTGACCCTAAGATGGCGGAACAACACGCTCAGTTTACACAAGTTAGCTGTTTCAGCGCAGTGACTTAGCACATGCTAACTTATGACGCTAACTAGCTGAGCTCATGTTCACGCTGATTAGATTCGTCCAACCGTCCTCATCTTGGACTGGAACTGAAACGGCATCTGAACAGAGAGCTGGCAGAGCTGAAACACGGCCGCGGTCACGTGTTGGGCGACAGACCCGCGGGCCGACGCCCAGCACCCTCTGAGGTTGAGCAGCGGGTGTCCTGGCGTGGTAGGGCGCGGTGGGGCGCGGTCGGGCGTGGTCGGCTACGTTTAAACTCATCCGGACTCATGCGGGCGATGCCTCTGAGCTGAACAGAAAAATGCAGACTTGTAGCGTTATTTATTCATCAGGATCACTTCAGTGCTTTTGGTTCAGTTTCAGTTTCTGGTTGAAGAGAAACTGAACGTCTTCACGGTTCAGAAGTCGGATCATCGTCACGGTTGCTTCTCTGTGTTCACGTCTTCTGAAGATTTCGTGTGAATTTGTGTTTTTCAGACGAAGACGGTTCAGAGGAGGGTCTGACCGTTCTGCACGCCGGCCTGCACGAGTTCGCCTTCAGCTTCCACCTGCCCCAGATGTGAGTCCTGGTTCTGGTCTTCTGAGCAGCTTCATCACAGGATCCTGAGATTAAAATTTAAATCTCTCTTTAATCTCTGAATGTAGTGAAAACGTCAGCGTTCTGACTTCAGTTTCTGTGATTAAGTTAGAAATTTGACTTTCCTTCTCAGAAAACTGAGGTTAAATTTTACCTCCTGACTTTTTCATTTAATTTTGAGTAGGCATTTGCCGATTGTGCTAGTAAAAGTGGCGTATTATGCTAGTTGCAGTGCTAGTTTTTTGCCCAAATTATGCTCGCTTTTCAAAATTATGCTACTTTTAAAAAAAATTATTCTGTGCACAAACTTCACAACTCACAAGACAAGTTTGAAAATGTATTTTATTAACCCTGGCCTGACGTTCTGGGCCCGGTTGTTTAAAACCTGGGTAACTTTATCCGGTGGTTAGGCCTATACGGCGGATAAATCTGCTATCCAGAGGATAGTTATCCAGCGAACAAAAATAGGTTGCACAAAGCCTGGATAGTGTGGTGGATAACTATCCGCGGATAGCTTGCTAACCATCGCGTGTAGCAGAGCGTGACACAGTTTGCGCAAAGTTTTGCACTCAAATGGCCTCCAGTTACCATGGTGAAGTATGCAAATTTCGAGTAAACAATGAACTGTGCGCGCGCTAGCAGTGAAAACTAAATTATGCAGTTTCTGACAAAGCCCTGGTATCTGAACACAACTAAAAAGCAATCGCAAAAGAGGAGTGGAACCAACTGTTAGTAGTAATTTATCGTTTTTAGTAGCTGAGATATTCATTTTCTTAAATTATTCTAAAATGGTGCTATTAAAACAAGAAAATATACGGATTATTCTAGCAGTGCTACTTTTGGAAAAAGGGCAAAAATTATGCTCCATTCCTCAGATTATGCTAGCACAATCGGCAAGAGCCAAATTTTGAGATTCAAGTCAAAATTCAGATTTTTTTTTTTTTTTCACCTGAATTCTCAGATTAAAGATTTATTTCTGAATTTCTTTCTTTCTGGCCAATATATTAGTGAATACTTTTTTTTAATTGCTAATTTGTTACTTTGTAACATCAGAATTTGACTTTTTCTCTCAGAAATCTGCGATTAAGGACAAAATTAGACTTTTTGTCAGAAGTGACATTAAAGTAAAAATTTAGATTTTTTTTACTTGAGTTCTCAGATTAAAGTTAGAACTGACTTTTCTCTGATTTAGGTCTCAGATGTAAAAAAAACAACAAAATGTTTTTTACCCCAAATTCTCAGTGAGATGAATTTTTGTTGCAGATTTGAGAGTTTATGAAGTTAGGATTAAAGATTTTCTCAGAAATCTGAGATTATCATGAAAATTCTGACATTTAGCTGAATTCAGCACTTTTGATCTCAGATTTCTGGGAGAAAAAGTCAGAGTCCTGACTTTAAATTCTGAGATTAAATTCAGAATTATGCAAATTTTTCAAATTACTAAAGTCAGAAATTCAGTTTTCTTTTCTGAATTTCAGACTTTTATTTCTTTTGTTGCCACTCCGGCTTTCAGTTATGCTATTGTGCTAGCGCAGCTAGCCTGGGTTTATGTCTTCGTAATTTGAGCTTGACTTTGACAGTAATCCCCCACACTTCGCGGTCTCAGCAATTGCGGTCTCAGTACATCGCGGAAGCTTTCCAAAATATTCATAGAAAAAAAATTTTGAAAACAGAAATTGAAAAAAATTCAAACAAAACGCGCGAGGTGAGGCTGAAGCGAAACCCATCACATCAAGAACGAGTCTCAGGAAGCAACAAGAGTCGACGGGGAGGCCCCATGAAGGAATATCGAGACCTGTGATTGGCTGCCCCATTAACCGTGAAGTGCGGGGGATTACTGTATTTTAACAAACAAAGCCTGTTTCAATCAGAACAGATCGGTTCAGTGTTTTAAGTCCATCAAACTGTAGATTTACAGAACAGAAGCAGCTCTGGATATTTAATCCAGAGGGCTTTAGTCTCATTTTAATCATGTCCTGAACCTCCGGGGGCCTGAACCAACCAACTGTGACTGAAGCGGTTAAAACGAGCAGCAGCAGAGGGACTTTTACTGCAGCGGGTCAGCTTTTACTCTGAAACTCTGACCTAATTCCTCAGACAGCGCCGGTTGTGTTGTGTTCTGGTACATGAACTGGAATAAAAACTAGAGCGCTGGTCACCACAGACCACCCACACTTCCCTCCGTCCCCCTCCCCCCCCAGGGCCCTGGCCACTTCCTTTGAAGGGAAGCACGGCAACGTGAGGTACTGGGTGAAGGCGGAGCTTCACCGGCCCTGGCTGCTGCCCGTCAAAGTCAAGAAGGAGTTCATTGTGTTTGAGCACATCGACATCAACACGCCGCTGCTGCTGGTAGGAACACGCCCCACATCAACTCACCAAACTCTAACTCTTTCTTTTTCACAGAAATCTGAGCTGAAGTCAGAATAAAATATACATTTCTTGTGAATGTTTGTTGATGAAGCTCTTCTTCTGGGAATCTGCCGGACGCTCGGTGATTCCGGCGGTTTTACAAAGTCTCGTCAACACGCCGGTTCTTTCTAACGGATCGCCTTTGAATGTTGACTCGCTTTAGTAGAACGATGGAACCGCTGGTTCTGTCTGATGTAAGACGGAGCTGAACTTCCTTTGAAGGCGTGGTCTCTGAGGAGGGCGTGGTCTCTGAGGAGGGCGTGTTCCTGACCAATCAGGATCTGATTGAATCAGAATCTGACCAATCAGGAGACATGAACTGAGTTGATGCCAACTGATCCGAATCTGGTGTAGTCCTCATGTTCTGGACGGTTCTCAGTTGTCATCGTAGATCTGAAGTAGTTCTGACCTTCTGGACTTCTGGCCTCTTTAGCTACGACGGCCCAGTTTGATGACGCAAACGCTGGAAGTTGTTCTGAAGTGTGTTGTCATGTGTGAACAGGCCCCTCAAGCCGGGACGAAGGAGAAGACTCTGTGCTGCTGGTTCTGTGCTTCAGGTCCGATCTCCCTCAGTGCCAAAATCGAGAGGAAGGGCTACACACCAGGTGAGCCTCACCTGATCTCCTCATTCCTGCTGCTCCTCCCCTCCATCTTCACCTTCAACGTTTAATCATGTCGCCTCTCTGTCAGTCTGACAGACTGATCTCTTCTCCCGTCTCTCCCAGGCGAGTCCATCCAGATCTTCGCCGAGGTGGAAAACTGTTCGTCCCGGGTCGTGGTGCCCAAAGCGGCGCTGTACCAGACCCAGACCTTCTTCGCCAAGGGCAAGGGCAAGCAGATCCAGCAGCTGGTGTCCAACCTGCGGGGAGAGCCTCTGCAGCAGGGGAAGAGCCAGAGCTGGGAGGGCAAGGTGCTGAAGATCCCCCCGGTGTCGCCCTCCATCCTGGACTGCCCCATCATCAGGGTGGAGTACGCCCTCGTGGTGAGTCCAGGTCCAGAACCGTCCCGACGTCCTAACCTAACACTAACCCACCATCAGGGTGGAGTACGCCCTCGTGGTGAGTCCAGGTCCAGAACCGTCCCGACGTCCTAACCTAACCCTAACCCACCATCAGGGTGGAGTACGCCCTGGTGGTGAGTCCAGGTCCAGAACCGTCTCCACGTCCTAACCTAACCCTAACCCACCATCAGGGTGGAGTACGCCCTCGTGGTGAGTCCAGGTCCAGAACCGTCCCGACGTCCTAACCTAACCCTAACCCACCATCAGGGTGGAGTACGCCCTGGTGGTGAGTCCAGGTCCAGAATCGTCTCAACGTCCTAACCTAACCCTAACCCACCATCAGGGTGGAGTACGCCCTCGTGGTGAGTCCAGAACCGTCCCGACGTCCTAACCTAACCCTAACCCACCATCAGGGTGGAGTACGCCCTGGTGGTGAGTCCAGGTCCAGAACCGTCCCACCGTCCTAACCTAACCCTAACCCATCATCAGGGTGGAGTACGCCCTCGTGGTGAGTCCAGGTCCAGAACCGTCCCGACGTCCTAACCTAACCCTAACCCACCATCAGGTAGGAGAACGCCCTCGTGGTGAGTCCAGGTCCAGAACCGTCCCGACGTCCTAACCTAACCCTAACCCACCATCAGGGCGGAGTACGCCCTCGTGGTGAGTCCAGGTCCAGAACCGTCCCGACGTCCTAACCTAACCCTAACCCATCATCAGGGTGGAGTACGCCCTCGTGGTGAGTCCAGGTCCAGAACCCTCCCGACGTCCTAACCTGACCCTAACCCACCATCAGGGTGGAGTACGCCCTCGTGGTGAGTCCAGGTCCGGAACCGTTCCGACGTCCTAACCTAACCCTAACACACCATCAGGGTGGAGTACGCCCTCGTGGTGAGTCCAGGTCCAGAACCGTCCCGACGTCCTAACCTTACCCTAACCCACCATCAGGGTGGAGTACGCCCTCGTGGTGAGTCCAGGTCCAGAAACGTCCCGACGTCCTAACCTAACCCTAACCCACCATCAGGGTGGAGTACGCCCTCGTGGTGAGTCCAGGTCCAGAACCGTCCCGACGTCCTAACCTAACCCTAACCCACCATCAGGGTGGAGTACGCCCTCGTGGTGAGTCCAGGTCCAGAACCGTCCCGACGTCCTAACCTAACCCTAACCCATCATCAGGGTGGAGTACACCCTCGTGGTGAGTCCAGAACCGTCCCGACGTCCTAACCTAACCCTAACCCACCATCAGGGTGGAGCACGCCCTCGTGGTGAGTCCAGAACCGTCCCGACGTCCTAACCTAACCCTAACCCACCATCAGGGTGGAGTACGCCCTCGTGGTGAGTCCAGGTCCAGAATCGTCTCAACGTCCTAACCTAACCCTAACCCACCATCAGGGTGGAGTACGCCCTCGTGGTGAGTCCAGAACCGTCCCGACGTCCTAACCTAACCCTAACCCACCATCAGGGTGGAGTACGCCCTGGTGGTGAGTCCAGGTCCAGAATCGTCTCAACGTCCTAACCTAACCCTAACCCACCATCAGGGTGGAGTACGCCCTCGTGGTGAGTCCAGAACCGTCCCACCGTCCTAACCTAACCCTAACCCATCATCAGGGTGGAGTACGCCCTCGTGGTGAGTCCAGGTCCAGAACCGTCCCGACGTCCTAACCTAACCCTAACCCATCATCAGGGTGGAGTACGCCCTCGTGGTGAGTCCAGGTCCAGAACCGTCCCGACGTCCTAACCTAACACTAACCCACCATCAGGGCGGAGTACGCCCTCGTGGTGAGTCCAGGTCCAGAACCGTCCCGACGTCCTAACCTAACCCTAACCCACCATCAGGGTGGAGTACGCCCTCGTGGTGAGTCCAGGTCCAGAACCGTCCCGACGTCCTAACCTGACCCTAACCCACCATCAGGGTGGAGTACGCCCTCGTGGTGAGTCCAGGTCCAGAACCGTCCCGACGTCCTAACCTAACCCTAACCCATCATCAGGGTGGAGTACGCCCTCGTGGTGAGTCCAGGTCCAGAACCGTCCCGACGTCCTAACCTAACCCTAACCCACCATCAGGGCGGAGTACGCCCTCGTGGTGAGTCCAGGTCCAGAACCGTCCCGACGTCCTAACCTAACACTAACCCATCATCAGGGTGGAGTACGCCCTCGTGGTGAGTCCAGGTCCAGAACCGTCCCGACGTCCTTACCTAACACTAACCCATCATCAGGGTGGAGTACGCCCTCGTGGTGAGTCCAGGTCCAGAACCGTCCCGACGTCCTAACCTGACCCTAACCCACCATCAGGGCGGAGTACGCCCTCGTTGTGAGTCCAAGTCCAGAACCGTCCCGACGTCCTAACCTAACACTAACCCACCATCAGGGCGGAGTACGCCCTCGTGGTGAGTCCAGGTCCAGAAACGTCCTGACGTCCTAACCTAACCCTAACCCACCATCAGGGTGGAGTACGCCCTCGTGGTGAGTCCAGGTCCAGAACCGTCCCGACGTCCTAACCTAACCCTAACCCACCATCAGGGTGGAATACGCCCTCGTGGTGAGTCCAGGTCCAGAAACGTCCTGACGTCCTAATCTAACCCTAACCCACCATAAGGGTGGAGTACGCCCTCGTGGTGAGTCCAGGTCCAGAAACGTCCTGACGTCCTAACCTAACCCTAACCCACCATCAGGGTGGAGTACGCCCTTGTGGTGAGTCCAGGTCCAGAACCGTCCCGACGTCCTAACCTAACCTTAACACACCATCAGGGTGGAGTACGCCCTCGTGGTGAGTCCCGGTCCAGAACCGTCCCGATGTCCTAACCTAACACTAACACACCATCAGGGTGGAGTACGCCCTCGTGGTGAGTCCAGGTCCAGAACCGTCCCGACATCCTAACCTAACCCTTACACACCATCAGGGCGGAGTACACCCTCGTGGTGAGTCCAGGTCCAGAACCGTCCCGAAGTCCTAACCTAACCCTAACCCACCATCAGGGCGGAGTACGCCCTCATGGTGAGTCCAGGTCCAGAACCGTCCCGACGTCCTAACCTAACCCTAACCCACCATCAGGGTGGAGTACGCCCTCGTGGTGAGTCCAGGTCCAGAACCGTCCCGACGTCCTAACCTAATCCTAACCCACCATCAGGGTGGAGTACGCCCTCTTGGTGAGTCCAGGTCCAGAACCGTCCCGACGTCCTAACCTAACCCTAACCCACCATCAGGGCGGAGTACGCCCTCGTGGTGAGTCCAGGTCCAGAACCGTCCCGACGTCCTAACCTAACCCTAACCCATCATCAGGGTGGAGTACGCCCTCGTGGTGAGTCCAGGTCCAGAACCGTCCTGACGTCCTAACCTAACCTTAACCCACCATCAGGGCGGAGTACGCCCTCGTGGTGAGTCCAGGTCCAGAACCGTCCTGACGTCCTAACCTAACCCTAACCCACCATCAGGGTGGAGTACGCCCTCGTGGTGAGTCCAGGTCCAGAACCGTCCCGACGTCCTAACCTAACCCTAACCCACCATCAGGGTGGAGTACGCCCTCGTGGTGAGTCCAGGTCCAGAAACGTCCTGACGTCCTAACCTAACCCTAACCCACCATCAGGGTGGAGTACGCCCTCGTGGTGAGTCCAGGTCCAGAAACGTCCTGACGTCCTAACCTAACCCTAACCCACCATCAGGGTGGAGTACGCCCTCGTGGTGAGTCCAGGTCCAGAACCATCCCGACATCCTAACCTAACCCTAACCCATCATCAGGGTGGAGTACGCCCTCGTGGTGAGTCCAGGTCCAGAACCGTCCCGACGTCCTAACCTAACCCTAACCCACCATCAGGGTGGAGTACGCCCTCGTGGTGAGTCCAGGTCCAGAACCATCCCGACGTCCTAACCTAACCCTAACCCACCATCAGAGCGGAGTACGCCCTCGTGGTGAGTCCAGGTCCAGAACCGCCCCGACATCCTTACCTAACCCTAACCCATCATCAGGGTGGAGTACGCCCTTGTGGTGAGTCCAGGTCCAGAACCGTCCCGACGTCCTAACCTAACCTTAACACACCATCAGGGTGGAGTACGCCCTCGTGGTGAGTCCCGGTCCAGAACCGTCCCGATGTCCTAACCTAACACTAACACACCATCAGGGTGGAGTACGCCCTCGTGGTGAGTCCAGGTCCAGAACCGTCCCGACATCCTAACCTAACCCTTACACACCATCAGGGCGGAGTACACCCTCGTGGTGAGTCCAGGTCCAGAACCGTCCCGAAGTCCTAACCTAACCCTAACCCACCATCAGGGCGGAGTACGCCCTCATGGTGAGTCCAGGTCCAGAACCGTCCCGACGTCTGTGACCACTGAAACAGTCGGTTGTGTCATGACAGTCGTCCACAATAATCCCCTCCCTGTCCAGCTGGTCGTGGGTGGGGGGGGGGTTGAGGGACCAGGTCACTGTCCGTTCCAGTTACAACTGTGTTAATAACCTGTTATAACCTGTTAATAAGCTGCTAATAACCTGTTATAAGCTGTTAATAAGCTGCTACTAACCTGTTATGAGCTGTTAATAAGCTGCTATTAACCTCTTACAACCTGTTAATAAGATGCCAATAACCTGTTATAAGCTGTTAATAAGCTGCTACTAACCTGTTAGGAGCTGTTAATAAGCTGCTAATAACCTGTTACAAGCTGTTAATAAGCTGCTACTAACCTGTTATGAGCTGTTAATAAGCTGCTAATGACCTCTTATAACCTGTTAATAAGCTGCTAATAACCTGTTATAAGCTGTTAATAAGCTGCTAATAACCTCTTATAACCTGTTAATAAGCTGCTAATAACCTCTTATAACCTGTTAATAAGCTGCTAATAACCTGATATAAGATGTTATTAAGCTGCTAATAACCTGTTATAACCTGTTAATAAGCTGCTAATAACCTGTTATAACCTGTTAAGCTACTAATAACCTGTTATAACCTGTTAATAAGCTGCTAATAACATGTTATAACCTGTTAATAAGCTACTAATAACCTGTTATAACCTGTTAATAAGCTGCTCTAAACTTTGAAAGGACGGTAGTCGTCCCACTAAGACGGACAGGTCTGTCCCTCCAGGTGTACGTGGACATCCCCGGAGGCCTGAACCTGTCGCTGTCGTTGCCGTTGGTCATCGGTACCATCCCCCTCCACCCCTGCGCCACTCGGACCTCCAGCATCAGCAGCAACTGCAGCGCCGTGAACTGGCTGGGCCTGGCGGAGCGACCCGAGGGTACGACCCGGGTGGGACACGGGCGGGCTCGCCGCGGGCGGTGGGGGCGGAGCGTCATCTCACGCTTGTTTCCGCCTGTCTGTCTCCCTGCAGCCCCGCCCAGCTACGGCGACCTGGAGATCTCGGAGGCGCACCGGCAGGGCTGCAGCCGGGCTGACGGGGAGGCGGGCGCGCCCCCGTCTCTGCTCACCTACATCACAGAGTTCAGATACCTGCCGCCGCCGCTCTACTCTGAGGTACGCCTGCACGTGTGTAGGTTATTCTGGAAGACGTAGCTGCTTCAGAACTTTGAACCCTGTGACAGGTGTAATAATGCCCCTCCCCCTCAGGTGGACCCCTACCCCGACACCTCCGACCTCCGGAGACCCGACACTTGTCCGTCCCGCTGAGAAGAGCTCAGACTTCAGAGACTTATGCACCAACACAACCAGGAGTCCCCCGACAGTCCTGGACCCTCGCTGACCCGGGAACGGCCGGCTGACGGACCGCGCCGGACCCTGACGCTCCGGATGAGGCGTCCAACCGATCAGAGGTCGCCGCCTCGTGAATTTTGCACACGCCGTCAAAACTGTTTTCCTCTCAGATGGCTCCGGTCACATCTGTCGGCAGATGTTGACTCCTCTGAACATCACATGACCACAGGACGACGCTCTGCGAAGCAAGCTCCGCCTCTTTTATCCCATTTTAACATAAAAAAACAAACGTTTTCAGCATGTTCACCAAAAATGAAGCCAAAACTAATAGACCACCCCCCCCACCACCCCCCACCACCACCACCACAGTCCTGGTCTCATCGGTCCTGTTCCAGACGTCTGGTGGGATCAACACATGTTACCAGTTTGTCCCAGTAGAACATTGAACCTTTAGAAGCACTTTTATCCTCCAGACTGATGTTCCAGATGTTGAGAACCAGTACTGGAGACCACTTCATCAGTACTGGTGACCAGTTCATCAGTACTGGTGACCAGTTCATCAGTGGTTTAGACCAGTTCATCAGTGGTTTAGACCAGTTCATCAGTGGTGGTGACCAGTTCATCAGTGCTGGTGACCAGTTCATCAGTGGTTTAGACCAGTTCATCAGTGGTTTAGACCAGTTCATCAGTGGTTTAGACCAGTTCATCAGTGCTGGAGACCAGTTCATCAGTGGTGGTGACTAGTTCATCAGTACTGGTGACCAGTTCATCAGTGCTGGTGACCAGTTCATCAGTGGTTTAGACCAGTTCATCAGTGGTGGTGACCAGTTCATCAGCGGCGGTGACCAGTTCATCAGTACTGGTGACCAGTTAATCAGTACTGGTGACCAGTTCATCAGTACTGGTGACCAGTTCATCAGTGGTTTAGACCAGTTCATCAGTGCTGGAGACCAGTTCATCAGTGGTTTAGACCAGTTAATCAGTACTGGTGACCAGTCCATCAGTGCTGGTGACCAGTCCATCAGTACTGGTGACCAGTTCATCAGTGGTTTAGACCAGTTCATCAGTGGTGGTGACCAGTTCATCACTGCTGGTGACCAGTTCATCAGTGGTGGTGACCAGTTCATCAGTACTGGTGACCAGTTCATCACTGCTGGAGACCAGTTTATCAGTGGTGATGACCAGTTCATCAGTGCTGGAGACCAGTTCATCAGTGGTGGTGACCAGTTCATCAGTGCTGGTGACCAGTTCATCAGTACAGGAGACCAGTTCATCAGTGATTTAGACCAGTTCATCACTGCTGGTGACCAGTTCATCAGTGGTTTAGACCAGTTCATCAGTGGTTTAGACCAGTTCATCAGTACTGGAGACCAGTTCATCAGTGGTTTAGACCAGTTCATTAGTACTGGTGACCAGTTCATCAGTGGTGGTGACCAGTTCATCAATGGTGGTGACCAGTTCATCAGTGGTGGTGACCAGTTCATCAATGGTGGTGACCAGTTCATCAGTGGTTTAGACCAGTTCATCAGTGGTGGTGACCAGTTCATCAGTGGTGGAGACCAGTTCATCAGTGGTTTAAACCAGTTTATCAGTACTGGAGACCAGTTCATCAGTGGTGGTGACCAGTTCATTAGTACTGGTGACCAGTTCATCAGTGGTGGTGACCAGTTCATCAGTGGTGGTGACCAGTTCATCAGTGGTGGAGACCAGTTCATCAGTGGTGGAGACCAGTTCATCAGTGGTTTAAACCAGTTTATCAGTACTGGAGACCAGTTCATCAGTGGTGGTGACCAGTTCATTAGTACTGGTGACCAGTTCATCAGTGGTGATCACCTGGCTTCAGGTGGAAACAGGAAGTGTGGTTTCAGTTTTTGTCCACATGAATGTTTGTAAACGTTTGGCTTCATTTTTGTGTCATATATGAATCGGGGGGGGGGGCGTACAAACTTTAGCAGAGTTGAGACTTCAGGTCCAAACGTAAATGATTCAGGTCACCTGGACGACCTGCAGGTGGTCAGAGTGTGTGTGTGTGTGAGTGTGTGTGTGTGTGTGTGAGAACCCGACCGGGTCCAGAGACGAAGCAGAACCGGACCAACCCTGATACCGAACCACAAGTCGCCTGCTGGTTTCTGAAGCTTCCTCTGCAGTATGATGTCATGATGATGTCACACGGCTTTCTGCTCTCGCAACAAAAATAAAACTAAAAACCACGTGAGAATAAAAGATGAGAGTTTACAGATCAACACGTCGGATCCAGAATGTTCTAACGGACTTCTTCCACCTAAAACTTCAAACTATAAAGTGCAATATATTTTTGTATTTGAGTTTTTGCACTAGTTTTTCACTCTGTTGCTGTTTATTCCATTTCTGTGCATTATTATTATATTATTATTATTATTATGATCTTAAAGCTGTCATGATCAACTTTTGATAAAATAAAAGCTCTATTTTATAAAATAAATCGACTCCTTTTCAGTCAAATCAGCTTTTATATGTTTCTGTTAACCGTTAACGAACCACAAACACCTGCTGATCCAGAGGACCCCTCACCTGAGGACGCCTCACCTGAGAACTCCTCACCTGAGGACGCCTCACTGGAGGAGGTCTCACCTGAGGATGTCTCACCTGAGGAGGGTCTCACCTGAGGACGCCTCACTGGAGGAGGTCTCACCTGAGGATGTCTCACCTGAGGAGGGTCTCACCTGAGGACGCCTCACTGGAGGAGGTCTCACCTGAGGATGTCTCACCTGAGGAGGGTCTCACCTGAGGATGTCTCACCTGAGGATGTCTCACCTGAGGAGGGTCTCACCTGAGGACGCCTCACTGGAGGAGGTCTCACCTGAGGACGTCTCACCTGAGGACGCCTCACTGGAGGAGGTCTCACCTGAGGACATCTCACCTGAGGACGCCTCACCTGAGAACCCCTCACCTGAGGACGCCTCACTGGAGGAGGTCTCACCTGAGGATGCCTCACCTGAGGATGTCTCACCTGAGGAGGGTCTCACCTGAGGACGCCTCACCTGAGAACCCCTCACCTAAGGATGCCTCACTGGGGGTCTCACCTGAGGACGTCTCACCTGAAGACGTGTTACCCGAGGAAGGTCTCACCTGAGGACACCTCACCTGAGGACGCCTCACTGGAGGAGGTCTCACCTGAGGATGTCTCACCTGAAGAGGCCTCACCTGAGAACTTCTCACCGGAGGACGGCTCACTGGAGGAGGTCTCACCTGAAGAGGCATCACCTGAGAAGGCCTCACCTGAGAACTCCTCACCGGAGGACGCCTCACTTGAGGAGGGTCTCACCTGAGGACCCCTCACCTGAGGATTTCTCACCTGAGAGCCCCTCACCTGAGGACGCCTCACCTAGGCAGGGTGTCACCTGAGGACGCCTCACCTGAGAACCCCTCACCTGAGGACATCTCACCTGAGAGCCCCTCACCTGAGGAGGCCTAACCTGAGGACGCCTCACCTGAGGATGTCTCACCTCAGGAGGCCTCACCTGAGGAGCCCTAACCTGAGGACGTCTTACCTGAGGATGCCTCACCTGAGGATGTCTCACCTTAAATAAATACAGTTGACTAGTTGTTCTTTGTTCAATAGTGTCAGGATGCTAATGGCTAATGGAAGCTAATGTGTCTGGACGTTTACTTGTCATCCAGGTGTTTTTCTTGTTTCTTCTGTTCCGTTTTAGTTGATCAAGGATGTTAAAATTTCAGGCAATTCTCGCTATTTTATAGCAACAGACGACGTTACAGTTACAGCTTGAACCACCCGCTGCTCCTTCAGCTACGCCGTATTTACTCGGTATTTCTGACGTGAAACGACTGAACTGAACTGCAGATCTAAAAGCTTTTGGGTCTTGGGGATCTTAGGATTGCCCACATTTCCACTGTTTCCTTTTTGTTAAATAAATGATGTTTCAGTGTCACAAAGCTTCATTTAGTCGTTCATCTGAGCTCGCATTTTTCTGCTGGGATCAGATTATTTTTATTATGATTTCACTCCAATAAAGCGGTTCTTCCGTCGATCACGTCTGGATGTCAGAACGCCATCGAGGTCGTGTCGCTGCTTCTTCCATGTTGTTTTGAGTCTTTACTACCTTGACTCGCAACAACACTGACTTTCAGGACCGCGAGGTCACATGACCCATGTTTTGGTTACACAGACGCTTCTGTCAGCTGATAAAGTCAAACCGGTTTGAAGCGGAGCAGCCGGCAGGCGGAGGACGCGCCAACACTCGCTGATACGTGTCACATTTTTCAAAACAAAACCGTGAAAAAAACATTTTGTTTTTGTGATTTCACCGCTGACTGGGAGGTCAAAGAGACGTTTATGTGGTGTTTCTGGTAACAGTTAAAGGACAAGTTCAACGTTTCCAGGCCTGTCTGGAGTTTAGAGCTGCGACTTATCTGTCCGGCCTTCATAACAGCTTCCTGAAGCTTTCAGTACGGTGGCCCCGAAGGCTCAACATTATTACAGACAGAACAAACACACCCTGATGTCAGACTGAAGCCCACAATGACTTCTGACCTCAGATCAGGTCTGACCTCAGATCAGTTCTGACCTCAGATCAGGTCTGACCTCAGATCAGGTCTGACCTCAGATCAGGTCTGACCTCAGATCAGGTCTGACCTCAGATCAGGTCTGACCTCAGATCAGGTCTGACCTCAGATCAGGTCTGACCTCATAGATCAGGTCTGACCTCAGATCAGGTCTGACCTCAGATCAGGTCTGACCTCAGATCAGTTCTGACCTCAGATCAGGTCTGACCTCAGATCAGGTCTGACCTCATAGGTCAGCTCTGACCTCATAGATCAGGTCTGACCTCAGATCAGTTCTGACCTCATAGATCAGGTCTGACCTCAGATCAGGTCTGACCTCAGATCAGGTCTGACCTCATAGATCAGGTCTGACCTCAGATCAGGTCTGACCTCAGATCTCATAGATCAGGTCTGACCTCAGATCAGGTCTGACTCATCAGATCAGGTCTGACCTCAGATCAGGTCTGACCTCAGATCAGGTCTGACCTCATAGATCAGGTCTGACCTCAGATCAGGTCTGACCTCATAGATCAGGTCTGACCTCATGATCAGGTCTGACCTCAGATCAGGTCTGACCTCATAGATCAGGTCTGACCTCAGATCAGGTCTGACCTCACAGATCAGGTCTGACCTCAGCTCAATTCTGATCTCATAGATCAGGTCTGACCTCAGATCAGTTCTGACCTCATAGATCAGGTCTATCAGGTCTGACCTCAGATCAGGTCTTACCTTAGATCAGTTCAGACCTCATAGATTAGGTCTGACCTCATAGATCAGGTCTGACCTCAGATCAGGTCTGACCTCAGATCAGGTCTGACCTCAGATCAGGTCTTACCTTAGATCAGTTCAGACCTCATAGATTAGGTCTGACCTCATAGATCAGGTCTGATCTCAGATCAGTTCTGACCTCATAGATCAGGTCTTACCTTAGGTCAGTTCAGACCTCATAGATTAGGTCTGACCTCATAGATCAGTTCTGACCTCAGATCAGGTCTGACCTCAGATCAGGTCTTACCTTAGATCAGTTCAGACCTCATAGATTAGGTCTGACCTCATAGATCAGGTCTGATCTCAGATCAGTTCTGACCTCATAGATCAGGTCTTACCTTAGGTCAGTTCAGACCTCATAGATTAGGTCTGACCTCATAGATCAGGTCTGACCTCACAGATCAGGTCTGACCTCAGATCAGGTCTGACCTCAGATCAGGTCTGTGAGGATCCAGACCATCAACACCTCTGACCTAGCAGTGAGGGTTACTCGCTAGCCAGATACTTCCAGAGGCTTCTAACCCTGGTTGACCTCCCACCTGTCTCCTCATGATTGACACCTGTCTGGGATCCCCAGGTGTCTCCATCTGTCCTGAACATCTACTCTGCTGCCTTAGTTCAGCCCCGTCAGTTCTGACCATCCTTCCTCTCCTGGACACCATCTGTCTGAAGGACGTCCTGATGTCGCTGCTGTAGATCCTGCTGAGGTGAATCAGGGAGTCGACGTCCCGCTCGTCCTTCACGTACAGCTGGACGTCGTCCACGTAGAGGAGGTGGCTGATGGTCGCCTCGTTTCAGAGTTATCTTCTACAGCCTCGTTGAGTTCTGGATGAAGGCCGTCAGTGTCCTGTTGATCTTCAACCACTCAGGTATCCATGTACGTGGCGTTGAGCTCCACCGCAGCATCTTCATCTCTGGCCCCGCCCCCACCTGTGGAAGTTTCAGCAGGCTGCTGAGCCTCAACACCTGGCTGGCTTCGGACCTGTACCTCCCACGGAGTTGTGTTCATTGATCATTTTAACTCTTTCTGGAACAGAAGGCATCTCTTCAACGCAGACGGACTCCACCTGAATACACCTGGTAGCCTTCAGCTTTCAGACAACATCTCTTCTGGACTATTCCACAATCAACCAACTGATGTCCCCCTGGTCCTAGTGTCCGTCTTCTTAGTTCCACTACCATCAGCAACACTGTCAGTACCGGACCGGGACCAGCTGTTTCACAAAATAACTAAAAATGAGTAGTTTCCAATCTCATCCCTGTAATCATTTCCTCTGGTTTTAACCGTTCACGTAGGCCTGCGTCTGCAGGTCCGCGGCCCAGCGCCACCTTGTGGAGTTGCTCGGGCCCACGGACCCGTGGAGGCTGCAAAAAGCGCACGTTCAGCATGGACCTTAATCTGGCCGTGCTGAACGTGTGCTCTCTCTCTTAAATAAAACTTTCATCATAAATGACCTGATTTTAGATCGTAAGCTTGATATTTTATTATTAACGGAGACACGGCGCCAACGCACCAGTTGTTCTCACTGAGGCCCGCCCACCTAATTTTAGTTTTTTATTTTTAACTAGGGGAGGTGAAAGAGGAGGCGGGAACTGCTTCATTCATCCTGAGATCACTGAACCCAAAGGACGTTTCTTTTAGCGGTTATTCATCATTTAAATATAATTCCTTTGTTTTTAACAGTCCCCCAATTCTGTGTTTTATAATTTATAGACCACCCCATCATCCCACCTCTTTTATGAGTGAATTCTCTGAATTATTATCACTTATAGACTCCACCTACAACAGAATTTTAATAACTGGTGATTTTAATCTGCATGTTGATATTAACTCCAATCCTTTATCCAGAGAATTTTTAAACCTTTTAACCTGCATGGATTTTAAACTGCACATCACACGACCCACTCACAGCAGAGGACCCACCCTGGACCTGGATCCAGGATCCTGGTCCTGGTCAGAACTCCTGGTCTGTCCACAGGTGTGTCCTCTGTTGTTAACCTGGCTGTCTGTCCACAGGACTGTCCACAGGTGTGTCCACAGGTGTGTCCTCTGTTGTTAACCTGGCTGTCTGTCCACAGGACTGTCCACAGGTGTGTCCACAGGTGTGTCCTCTGTTGTTGACTTGGCTGTGTCTGTCCACTACTGTGTGTATTTTATAGGGCTGTCAAAGTTAACGCGTTAACGCGTGATTAACGCAAAATAATTTTAACGCAACTAATTTTTTAAACGCGGATTAACGCGCCTGGCCGTTTGATGTACAATAGTAGAGAGGAGAGTAGGTTTAATGAGCCTCGGGCCCCGCCGTAGTTGTAGTCCTCCGTAGTTTGTCAAAACAGGAAGCCATGCACTGACGTCGACGGCCATGCCGCAGACAGACAGACGTAAACAAACCGTGGATACAAAAGATACTATTTTGAATGGTAAGTTCAGCTCCAAAACCTTGCCTGATGGCTAACTCCACAAGATAAATGTTGTTTGTGTTTGCTGTCCATGTGAATTTAGTTACCACCGGAGTCCCGACTACTGAAATATCACTTGTCGGCTACTCAGAGCGCGGATGCAGAGAGCATAAAACTGAAATGCAGCTTCACCTTGTTTAGTCCTGACTCTGGACACCAGCAGGAGACCACTACCTGAGGTTCTCAGAGTCCAGGTTGGTTCATATGGATCTAACATGTCAGAGATGGACTTTGGGGCCATGAAGAGACTTGAACACAAGTAGAGCTGTTTTAAAGTCTATTCTCTGAGTGACAGGAAGCCAGAGACCTCAGGACTGGACTAATATGGTCATATTTCCTGGTTCTAGTCAGGACTCATATTAATAAGAGTAATACAACTTGAAAAAGATCTGTATAAGGTAGAAAAATATGCGATTAATTTGTGATTAATCATGATTAACTATTGACAGTCATGCGATTAATCTCAATTATTTTGAGAAATTGACAGCTCTAGTATTTTAACATCACCAGTTTCAGCCACCAGGAGGCGCCGGTGAGACCAGTGAACTCCTGAACTGGTTTTATAGAGAACTCCTGCTGGAATTTAACCTGCATCATGTGATTTTATTGTCAATGATTTTAATCCTAAACTAAGGACAACGCTGGACTCAGTGGCTCCACTTTTAATTAAAACAATAAGAACAAAACCTACAGCCCCGTGGATAAAACACCACACTAGAAAATAGAAAAGGAAATGCAGGAGCGCTGAAAGGAGGTGGAGAAAAAATAAACAAACAGTTAATTATGAAATATTATGAAACCAACTCCAAACCTACAATAATGCAGTAAAACAGGTGAGAATATCCCACTTTACAAAACTATAATAAAAACAACCACAAATTCAGTGTCTCCACCTTCAATCTCTTAACTGTCACCAGTTTTAATAAATCCTCCAACAGACGTCCTCTGTGAGGACTTTCAGACCAGTTCAGAAGTAAAATCAATAATATCAGATCCAGTCTTTTACCAACAGAATGTTACTTTAACACACCTGAACCGTTGCTTTTACCTGGAAACACTTTAACACATTATTATATTCAGGGAGCTGCTGGTTTTTATTTTGACACATTTAATTTTACGTTTTCGGCTCAAACAATTTAAAGCTCCAAACTCTAGATTAATTAAACTGTTTTCTGATTTTTAGACTAATTGAAGGTCAGTTCATCAATGACGATCATTAACGGTCTCTGTCTCCCCCTGGTGGCCAGTCTGCATCACTACAGTCTGGGTTCAAACACCCAAACGATTATTCTGACATTTTAGAAACTAAATTACTGACTTCTGCTCTTTAATGATGATAGTAGAAATAGAAGTAGAAGTAGAAATTTAGTAGAACAGTGAAAACCTGAACCTGCAGAGATCAAAGCTTTAGTTTCAATAATCATCTTTGTAATTAAAATGAACATGAAATATTATAAAACCTGACAGAAACAAAGACAGCCAACCACAGATCTGTAACAGCCTGTAAACTTTATTATTTCTGCAAAATACAAATCCTACCACATTTCTGAGGTTTCTGTACATGATCTGCAACAACATAGGTGCACTTGATTTATTCATCATTGTCTCCAGGTGGCGACAAAAGACCCGCTTCAGCCACCAACACCTCTCCAGACTGAAACCCGCTCGGCCTCCAGTCCACCTCCTCCCTGCCCCCGACCGGCCGCCCGGCGTCCTCGGTCCGAGTCGGCGGACACGCGCGGGGCTCAGCCCCGCGTGGTGTGTCATCACCGTGGAGACGGCGGCTGAGGGCTCGAGCTCCAAATATACAATTTAAAACCAAAATATTCAACTGTGAACGGCCCTCAGCCGCTGCGCGTCTGCAACAGTCTGTTTATTCATTTCCTCAAATAAAATCAGCTTTCGTTTACGACAAATCTTCACTGATCGCGTTTATTTCTGCTTCCATCCATTTTTCTTCCAGTTAAAAAAAAACAAAACAAATCAGATTATTACTTTTGGAAGCGATTTGTTGAACGATGTTCACAAAATTTACTGAAATCTGCAGAAAAATCCCACTGAAACTAACGAACCAGAGAAGCCCCGCCCTCTGGAGCCCCGCCCACCTCAGAGCTCCGCCCTAGTTCACCGTGGAGATCATTCAAACTGTAAACGGCTCATTGGGACTTTCAGGTTTTAACTTTTTCAAATTGTGATTTTTTTCTTTCGTTCACATAATCAAAATCTTTTACTTTAAAATAGTGAATTTCACTAAATTGCAACTTTTGAACACAAACCTAATATTTTTGTCATAAATGTTGTTTTAACTGAATTTCAGGTTTTTATTTGAGGAAATCAGGAAATTAAATGTCTGTTAGTGAAGAAACAGATCTACGCTGATTCAACCTTCTAATCTCCTTAAATGTGAACGTTTTAACTTTACACCTCTAATGTCCAAAAATTATCCAAGGAAACTGAAAACATGTTAAAAGCAACTAGTGTCCTGATACTTCTGAGCTTCAGGACTAAATCTGCCTGCGTGAACCGTCTGACGTGGAAATTTAACCCCTAACCCTTAACCCCTAACCCTTAACCCCTAACCCTAACCCTAACCCCTAACCCCTAACCCCTAACCCTTAACCCCTAACCCTTAACCCCTAACCCTTAACCCTTAACCCCTAACCCCTAACCCTTAACCCCTAACCCTTAACCCCTAACCCTGATCTGACGGATCTAACCCTTAACCCTGACTGTGACCTTTAACCCTGACCTCTGACCTCTGACGGACCCAAACCCTTAACTGTGAAAGAAAACCACAACTGAACTCGTTGGACTCGTTTCATTCAGATTCGTCCGTTTCAGTCTCATCTTCGTCAACAGAAACAGGAAACGATAAATGTTTCAGTTTTCAGCTTCAGTAATTCAGCAGGGCGCCCTCTAGTGTCCGATTAAATAAATAAAAAAAAAAAGCTTAAACTTAAAAGAAATTCATCCGTAAATTTGAAGAACTTGAGGTTTGCACCATGAGCTTTGATTTTAGCCTGTTAGCATCTGAGCGTTGAGCAGCGTTAGGGGTTAGCTTAACCCTGCTAACATGTTATAACTCACTTTCTAATATAATATTCAGAATTATGAAAAGATGATCTTTCTTTTATGTTTCTACAGAAGCTCAGAAGAATCAAATCAAACAGGATTCAGTTGCAGTTCATGCTAACGGCCACTAGACGTCACTATTTACCACGATCGAATTAACATTGAACATTGTTTTGGTTTCCTTGAACTTTATTTTATTTTTATCTGTTCACGTCAGTCCATGTTCCTCGTAGACTGAAACTCTGGTTGTGGTTCAGTTTCACAGTTTCAGTTTCACCACGTTTCACCGCGTTTTAGCATGTTTTAGCTAACCCTAACCCTAGCGCTGCTCTGGAAACTGGTCAAAAGAAAAAAATCTGCACGTCAAGTGAGTTTCTTTTCTATGCAACCTGTTGCATGTCCATGCGTCCATCTAAACATCCATGGTGTCCACCTGTCCATCTAAACCTCCATGGTGTTCATCCGTCCATCTAACCCTCCATGGTGTCCACCTGTCCATCTAAACATCCATGGTGTCCACCTGTCCATCTGAACCTCCATGGTGTTCATCCGTCCATCTAACCCTCCATGGTGTCCACCTGTCCATCTAAACATCCATGGTGTCCACCTGTCCATCTGAACCTCCATGGTGTCCATCCGTCCATCTGAACCTCCATGGTGTCCACCTGTCCATCTAAACCTCCATGGTGTCCACCTGTCCATCTAAACCTCCATGGTGTCCACCTGTCCATCTAAACCTCCATGGTTTCCACCTGTCCATCTAAACCTCCATGGTGTCCACTTGTCCATCTAAACCTCCATGGTGTCCACCTGTCCATCTAAACCTCCATGGTGTTCCATCCGTCCATCTAAACCTCCATGGTGTCCACCTGTCCATCTAAACCTCCATGGTGTCCACCTGTCCATCTAAACCTCCATGGTGTCCACTGTCCACTAACCTCCATGGTCCATCCGTCCATCCATGGTTCCACCTGTCCATCTAAACCTCCATGGTGTCCTGTCCATCTAAACCTCCATGGTGTCCATCCCCTGCGTCTCTTTGTCCAAACAGAACCGGCTCAGACCGGTTCTGTGGACTGACACCAGCCTCCTTCACGTCCTCCGTCTCTCTTCTACCTGTTTCGTTCTGTCTCTTCACCTCAGCTCGTTAACGTTTAACCGTTAGCCGTCCGTTCACGAACACGTGTTGAACCTGCAACGCGGCGTGCAGCCGTGGACCACGTGACTCCAGACTAACCCCTGACCCCTGACCCCTGACCCCTTCACCTGTTAGTTCACACACACACACCTGCGTTTTTACATACATGTTAACTCATAACCCCCCCCCTCCCCCCGGCACCCGCACACTGGAGACAAGCTGTACACGTACGTTTACACGTATGCGAACATAAAGAGCGACAGCAAAGTTTCACTTGTGTGTCAAAAAAATTCTGAAGACTTTTTTTTTTAAATTTCTAATGATTCAGGAACTAAAGTGTAAAATTATATTTATTAAAAAAAATCAGCAGTTTGCTCTTTAATATTCAATCAACTTATCTAAAAAATGAGTTTACGACTGAAATTCAGAGTCACTCTGAACTAAAGAAATCGTTTAATTTTTAAACGGTCAAATTAGTGCTAAACGCTAGCAGTCTGAGCTCTGGAGACACTGGTACAGTTGTCTTTTAAATTAATGTTGCTGTGTTTTTATGTTTGCTTTTTGGATCTTAAGTCTGTAATAAAGTTTATCTATCTATCTATTTAAACACAAGTAATTTTTTTAGTCTAACTTTGATCAAATTTGATGCTTAAATGTTCATGTTTAAGCTGCTCGTCTGTTGGTGTCGAATTTCAACGGAGCCTGATCAGAATGGTGGGAGGAGCCTGATCAGAAGGGTGGGAGGAGCCTGATCAGGCCACTGGAGCTGACCAGTCAGAGAAGCAGATCATTCCAGATCAACTCCCCGGTGAAGCTGTCAGGACTCGTCACACCAGTTAAAAACCAACCGGTCGGCTCAGCGCCTGAAGAGTTGAACTTTTATCCACCAGAGGGCGTCGACACCCCCACAGTTCAGTTTGGCAACGCTGTGGTCGCAGCGAGTCTTTTTTTCCCAGTTTTCCTGATATTTCTCATTTGGAACCGTTAATTAGAGCAGCGGTTCAGGCGGGTGGTCCGTCTACAGAGGCTCCAGTCCTCAACGCAGCGGTCGCGGGTTCGATTTCCGGCCTGTACGACCCGTTACTGCCTGTTCTCTCTCCTTCACTGTCAATCAAGACCAATAAAGTCATTACTCTTCTGTCAATCAATTTAATTTGATTTTATAAATTTGCTGTTTTTTTGTCATAATATCGTAAAATTAAATCAAATCATTAAATTATTTATATTATTAAAACTAGGGATGCACGATAACTGTTTTTTTTAAAACCGATACCAATAACAGATAACACACACATATACCTAAGATCATTACATCAATACTATGAACAAAATCAAAAATAGTTTTGACTTTTTAAATGAACAGATATTTATTTTTTCCAATGAAAAACTATTGTCAAGCCTCTCAAACATTTTTTCATAAAGCTATCAAACAAACCTATTTGATATCTCACATTAACTTAAATAAGGTTCATTACTGACTGATATAAAAAATAATGCATCAAAATTACTAACTGAAAAAGATTAACATTTAAAGGATTTTGACTTGTGGTTCCATTTAAATTTATACCTTTAATTAAGGTAAATGAGGTTCAGTAGTTTTTATTTTTAATCTCATGGAAGCTTTAGATGAGAGGAATGAGGGAGAGGAGAGACTGCTGCTGGCTTGCGCACGTTAGCATTAGCTTCCGTTAGCTCACGTTAGCGTGATTTCAAAACTCCATGGAAGCGATTGTTATGTTGTAGGAGGCTGATCAGGTTTTACGTATTAAAGCTTGTGCTTCCCTCCTCGTAGAATTCACTCGGAGGATTCGTCACAAATAACCACCAAACTATCTTCTTCTGAAACTTTAACGAAGTTCCACGCCGCCATGTTTGTTGTGATCAGCGCTGTGCTGCAGGCTGCATTCAAGGTGTAACGTAAATTCTGACGTTTCCTCGTTTGCTAGTCGTTCTTTCAGCCTTTTCTTTTTTTTTTTCTTTTTTATGTGTAACATGTGGGAAAATACTGCGAATATCAATTAAAGTCAGCAACTACTAAAATTATGACCGAGTTAACGAGTTGTTTTCTGGCATGAGGGGGTATTCTTGATTTTCCCTGATTGAGAAATCGTTTTTCTGATTATGCCGACATAACTTGAACATAACATTCATTGCAGGTCATTCAAGACTCAGAGGAAGCGAGACACTGCTGTGTTGACAAAAATATATGTTATCGGGGCTATTCGTCGTGATATCGGACTTATCGGGATGACGTCATATTTCCTGTTATCAGCCCGATAGTTATCGGGTTGACAGTTATCGTGCACCCCTAATTAAAACCACTAAATCTTTTTAGTTAAAACCCTCCTTTACCAGCTGAATTGGGGGTCTTTAGTAAATACGTGTTCCTACCACAGCTCTGACCTTTGACCCACCTGCACTGCATTCATTTAAAACCTCTTTTACTATATTTGAAGCACCATTTTTTTGCATTTGGCTCTAAACCTAATCTTAACTAATCCTAACTAACTCTAACCCTAACTAATACTAACATTTCTCCAGAAAGATGAGGTTCATCTTAACATCTGGATGCTCCACATCTGCTTCTCTGAATGGTCCAGACTGATTTTTTTGTGACACACAGGTGAAGCTTCAGTCCTCCAGGTGTCCTCCAGGTGTCCTCCAGGTGTACTGATCCTGACGAGTTCCCCATCATGCACACGTTACCGTTACACGTAAAGCACACACACTCAGAACAAGATTAATAATAATAATAATAATAATAATAATGATAATAATAATAATAACACTAGTAGGTAAGTTTCCCGCCTGCGGCTGCGGCGCGGCGCCATCATGTGGCCCATCCCTCCGTTAGCCTCATCCGTTTGACCGACGGGCTGCGGCGCTCCTCCTGACTCTGCAGCGGTTGGAGCAGGAAGCCGTCGTTGCCGTGGTGATCCTCGCGCTCCTCGCTGCCTTCGTACGAGCTGCCGCAGCTGGACGCGCTGTCGCCGGGGGAACGGCCGGACTCGTGCGGGCCCCGGCCGGCGATGGCGTACCCGGCGGGGGCCACGCCCCCTCCGAGGCCGACCATCCCGACGCTCCGGTCTCTGGGAGGAGACGCCGGCTCACACTTGATGTGGAGGTTCTGGTGGGGGGACGGCAGGTTCAGGCCCGAGTTCTGGCACAGGTTCCTGTGAGAGTCAGAGGGAGGTCTTCAGTCTGTCCACTGAAGGACATGTCCACTGAAGGACATGTCCACTCTGAGGGATATGTCCACTCTGAAGGACACGTCCACACTGAAGGACATGTCCACTCTGAAGGACATGTCCACTGAAAGACATGTCCACTGTGAAGGACATGTCCACTCTGAGGGACATGCCCACTGAAAGACATGTCCACTGTGAAGGACATGTCCACTCTGAAGGACATGTCCACTCTGAGGGATATGTCCACTGAAGGACATGTCCACTCTGAAGGACATGTCCACTCTGAGGGACATGCCCACTGAAAGACATGTCCACTGTGAAGGACATGTCCACTCTGAAGGACATGTCCACACTGAAAGACATGTCCACTCTGAAGGACATGTCCACACTGAAGGACATGTCCACTCTGAAGGACATGTCCACTGAAAGACATGTCCACTGTGAAGGACATGTCCACTCTGAGGGATATGTCCACTGAAGGACATGTCAACTGTGAAGGACATGTCCACTCTGAGGGACATGTCCACTCTGAAGGACATGTCCACTCTGAGGGAGATGTCCACTGAAGGACATGTCAACTGTGAAGGACATGTCCACTCTGAGGGACATGTCCACTGAAGGACATGTCCACTGTGAAGGACATGTCCACTCTGAGGGACATGTCCACTCTGAGGGATATGTCCACTGTGAAGGACATGTCCACTGTGAAGGACATGTCCACTCTGAGGGACATGTCCACACTGAAGGACATGTCCACTCTGAAGGACATGTCCACTCTGAGGGACATGTCCACTCTGAAGGACATGTTCACTCTGAAGGACATGTCCACTCTGAAGGACATGTCTCAGGAATGCCTCGACACCAGCTGCTGCCGTCGTCCAATCAGAATGACCCGAACCCTAAACTGAGACCAACCAGAAGAATCTGAGACCAACCCCCCCTCACCTGTAAAAGGGGAGGAGCCTGATCCCCACCTGGAGTCCACCTGAGCAGGTGGATGATGTTACTGGTAACTGCTCCTGGTTCTTCTCAGATTCTTCTGGTTCCATGAATCCAGATTTCTCTGAATCTGTTTCTGATTCTGACGACTCCATGGACATGTCAACCATCTGGAGACATTCCTGAGACATGGACGGATGTGAAGTCTCTGCTGTCACTCACCCCATGTGTCCCAGGTTCTGGATCTGCTGGTGCTGCCAGCCCGTCACTGATCCCAGACCAGAACCTCCAAACCCTGAGAGGGACGGCAGGTCTCCACCCAGGGAGAACTCTGAGGACAGAAGACAACAAACAGTCAAACCTGTCCTACATGAGACCGTCTTCAGCTGAGGGGCGGAGCAGTGATCACCTGTGCCGTAGGAGGAGGAGAGCGCTGCTGATGGATATCCACCCATCACCTGACCAGGTAGAGAAGGAGTAGAGATGGAGACGGCCGGGGAGGACAGAGTCTGGGCCGACTGGGAGTGATTTATCCTCTGGTTCTACAAAGAAGAAGAAGAAGAATCCTCAAAAACCTGGACCTGAGAGAGACCGCTAGAGGCTGCAGTTCCTCTACTGACCACTAGAGGCTGCAGTTCCTCCACCGACCACTAGAGGCTGCAGTTCCTCTAATGACCACTAGAGGCTGCAGTTCCTCCACCGACCACTAGAGGCTGCAGTTCCTCTAATGACCACTAGAGGCTGCAGTTCCTCTACCGACCACTAGAGGCTGCAGTTCTTCTACCGACCACTAGAGGCTGCAGTTCCTCTACCGACCACTAGAGGCTGCAGTTCCTCTACCGACCACTAGAGGCTGCAGTTCCTCTACCGACCACTAGAGGCTGCAGTTCCTCTACCGACCACTAGAGGCTGCAGTTCCTCTACCGACCACTAGAGGCTGCAGTTCCTCTGCCGACCACTACAGGCTGCAGTTCCTCTGCCAACCACTAGAGGCTGCAGTTCCTCTGCCGACCACTAGAGGCTGCAGTTCCTCTACTGACCACTAGAGGCTGCAGTCCCTCTAATGACCACTAGAGGCTGCAGTTCCTCTACTGACCACTAGAGGCTGCAGTTCCTCTGCCGACCACTAGAGGCTGCAGTTCTCTACCGACCACTAGAGGCTGAGGCTGCAGTTCCTCTGCCGACCACTAGAGGCTGCAGTTCCTCTACCGACCACTAGAGGCTGCAGTTCCTCTACTGACACCTAGAGGCTGGCTCTGCAGTTCCTCTACCGCTAGAGGCTGCAGTTCCTCTACCGACCACTAGAGGCTGCAGTTTCCTCTAACTGACCACTAGAGGCTGCAGTTCCTCTACCGACCACAGAGGCTGCAGTTCCTCTAACGACCACTAGAGGCTGCAGTTCCTCTACCTCTAGAGGTTGCAGTTCGTTCCTCTACCGTCCGCTAGAGGCTGCAGTTCCTCTACCGACCACTAGAGGCTGCAGTTCCTCTACCGACCACTAGAGGCTGCAGTTCCTCTACCGACCACTAGAGGCTGCAGTTCTTCTACCGACCGCCAGAGGCTGCAGTTCTTCTACCGACCGCCAGAGGCTGCAGTTCTTCTACCGACCGCCAGAGACTGCAGTTCCTCTACCGACCGCCAGAGGCTGCAGTTCCTCTACCGACCGCTAGAGGCTGCAGTTTTTCTACCGACCGCCAGAGGCTGCAGTTCTTCTACCGACCGCCAGAGACTGCAGTTCCTCTACCGACCGCCAGAGGCTGGAGTTCCTCCACCGACCGCCAGAGGCTGGAGTTTCTCCACCGACCGCCAGAGGCTGCAGTTCTACTACCGACCACTAGAGGCTGCAGTTCCACTACCGACCACTAGAGGCTGCAGTTCCACTACCGACCGCTAGAGGCTGCAGTTCTTCCACCGACCGCTAGAGGCTGCAGTTCCTCTACCGACCGCTAGAGGCTGCAGTTCTTCTACCGACCGCCAGAGGCTGCAGTTCCTCTAATGACCGCCAGAGACTGCAGTTCTTCTACCGACCACTAGAGGCTGCAGTTCCTCTACCGACCGCTAGAGGCTGCAGTTCTTCTACCGACCGCCAGAGGCTGCAGTTCCTCTAATGACCGCTAGAGGCTGCAGTTCTTCCACCGACCGCTAGAGGCTGCAGTTCCTCTACCGACCGCTAGAGGCTGCAGTTCTTCTACCGACCGCCAGAGGCTGCAGTTCCTCTAATGACCGCTAGAGGCTGCAGTTCTTCTACCGACCGCCAGAGGCTGCAGTTCCTCTAATGACCACTAGAGGCTGCAGTTCCTCTACCGACCACTAGAGGCTGCAGTAGAGGAACTGTACCTAACTATACCCCTTCATAGCTGATTTCTTGTTGCTGAGGCAGTGGATGTCTTCTGCATCTCCAGAAATACTCACCACCATGAGGTCGAAGTCCTCACACTGGAGCGCAGCATTAAAACACAAACTCAGGTGAGGTTTTTGCTCAGAAACTGGAAGTGAAGCAGAAAACGCAGATGTAAAACCACTCACGATGGTGGGCATGTTGGGGCACTTGTTGGAGGGGGGCATCAGCGTTCGCAGGTCGGGTTTGCGGGTCATGCCCATCGGGGGAGGGGGGCTCCTGTCCTGCAGGTTCTTGGAGACGGCGGCTGGAGACATGAGTTCAGGGGAGGTGCAGCCGAAGCCGCCGTTTCCTGGAAGAGACGCTGCAGTTAGATTATTCTGTCAAACCTTGAAAGAACTTTCTGATTCTTCTATTTTCATCTGAAAATGAATCTCCATGAGAAGTTGTTTTTAATAATAATGAGTAATAATGAGTAATAATGAGTAATAATGAGTAATAATGAGTAATAATGACTCACCCAGACTGGAGACCAGAGAACTGCTGAGCTCTGCAGCCATCAGACCTGCAGACAACAACAACAACGCAGAAGCTCCGCCTTCATCCCTCTGAACACATTTACTGATCAATCAGCATCTTCATCACAATTTAGATGTTTGATTGCACTTCTAGAAAACGGTTTTATGTCAGAAAGTGATTCAGCAGAAACGGTTTCAGTTTGAGTGACGTCTGCAGTGTAAAGGGGGCGGAGCTACAGAGTTTTTTCGCCTATTTTTTTTTAAATTATTTTAGCAAATGTGGCGTGACTGATTGCTCCCAGAACTCTTGGTGCTTCGTCTCCTGATGGAGCCGGTCATAACCGGTCGTAACCGGTTTCAGACGCTGGACTCACCGCTGTTTCCGGCGCTGGACGGTCTCTGAGGGGACATGCTGGTCCTCTGCAGGGACGAGTGAGTCATGGGCAGCAGGTTTCCCAGAGCGCCCCCTACAGCCTGATGGGGGTACAGCAGCCCGCCGGGGTTGGCGCCCGGGACGGACACCCCCATGTCGTAGCCGGAGGGGGGCAGCTGGAGGAAGGTTGGGGTTAGAGTTAGGGACCCGCTGGATCAATGACAGCAGAACCAGAACCAGAACCAGAACTTACGCAGAGCCTCTGTCTGTTGATCATCAGGTCGATGTCGTCGCTGATTTTGCGGTACTTGTCGTCCGACTCGGGGCTCTGGCCTGCAGAGTCGTCGGCCTCGATGTCGGGGCTGTCGCAGCCGTTCAAACCCTTCTTACGCAACGTCTGTTCGGGAAAAACAAAGAACCGAGACCAAGAGTTGAGAGAAGAAGCTGCTCGTCCCGATGGTCCAGAGTCAGAACCAGAAGGTTCAGAGTCAGAACCAGAAGGTTCAGAGTCAGAACTAGAAGGTCCAGAGTCAGAACCAGAAGGTCCAGAGTCAGAACTAGAAGGTCCAGAGTCAGAACCAGAAGGTCCAGAGTCAGAACCAGAAGGTTCAGAGTCAGAACTAGAAGGTCCAGAGTCAGAACTAGAAGGTCCAGAGTCAGAACTAGAAGGTCCAGAGTCAGAACCAGAAGGTTCAGAGTCAGAACCAGAAGGTCCAGAGTCAGAACCAGAAGGTCCAGAGTCAGAACTAGAAGGTCCAGAGTCAGAACCAGAAGGTTCAGAGTCAGAACTAGAAGGTCCAGAGTCAGAACTAGAAGGTCCAGAGTCAGAACCAGAAGATTCAGAGTCAGAACTAGAAGGTCCAGAGTCAGAACCAGAAGGTTCAGAGTCAGAACTAGAACGTCCAGAGTCAGAACCAGAAGGTCCAGAGTCAGAACTAGAAGGTCCAGAGTCAGAACCAGAAGGTCCAGAGTCAGAACTAGAAGGTCCAGAGTCAGAACTAGAAGGTCCAGATGCCTGCTGGAGGACGGACGCCCGCCGGCTGGAACCCAGCTGGTTCATTTAATGTTAATTATTCACTCCATTCTTGCTTCATTACAAGTTTTAAGGATTTTTAAAATTAGTTCACAATCCAGGTTCACATCGTCTATATTTTTATTTCCCCAATCAATCAATCAATCAATCAATCAATCAGTGATCATTAAAAGCTTCTTCAGTTTTCCGGCTCAACGTTTTAGTTTTAGCGTCAGATTCATTTAGTTTATTTAGTTAATTTCTTATTTTCCTCTAAACAATCCTGACTTTTTCAGGCAAAATCAACTTTTTATGTAAA
>JAGFBZ010001574.1:0-65000 GCA_018398805.1 Hirundichthys speculiger | reverse complement strand
AACTGACTCTGACAGTGAACCTGGTGAATAAACATCTATTTCCTGTCAAGTAGGATCAAAACCAAACTGTGAAGCACGGTGGTGGAGGAGTGATGCTCTGGAACCAAGAGTCCATCTGGCAGCTGATTGGCTGAAGCCGGGTCACGTGACAGGAGAATGTTCCCAAACGCAGCTGCAGATCTCCAGCAGGTGTAGTGAATGAGTGGGCGGAGTCAGAGGTTAAACTTAGAGCAGGTGGAGCATAAATAACCCGAACCAGTTCAGGTTAGAGGAAACAGATTCCACTAACGAGCCAAAGAGGATTACAGCAGATCACAGCGGTTGGTGGCTGTTGGCCAGGTACACACACCTGAACACGTCCCCTACCTGTCCGCGCACGTGTTCCTGTAAAGGTGATGAGCTGAGGTTCAGCAGAGAACCGCTGACTCAGCGATGTCACGCTTTTACACTAATAATAGTTTTTTTTTTCAATAATGATTTTATGATCAACAGCTTTAATTTTACAAAAGTTGCTGTTTTACAACAGTTTATTTAAATTTAAGAAGTTGTAACTTTGTCAAATTTATTAATTTGAGTCACAATGTTGCAAAAACATTTTTATAATGAAACAAGACAACTCTCTTCTTGTTTTTTGTTGTCAAAATGTTGTAAATGTCAAAAAGTTTATATTTTATGACCTCCTCCCCCAAAAAAAGATTTCGTTAAAAATTAGATTTTTTTTTTTCAAATTTGTGTTTTCAAAAAGCTGCAATTTAGAAAGAATTAAATTTAAATTTTATGGCCTAAAGCTGTAATTTTATGTTAAAAAGATTTTACAAAAGCCAAGTTTGAATGGCGTTTCCATGGTAAAGTAGGGTGGGGCTCCAGAGAAGGCGGGGCCTGTCACTGTTCAGCTCAGGAAGCAGCGTGATGATGACCCGAACCCTCAGAGAGAACGGATCAGGACTGAACCAGGACTGAACCAGGGGCCCGTCCAGGTCTCAGATGTGACCTCGGGGTCACGGCGTGGTTAACGAGCGTTGGCGTGTGCGCTGAAGCGTGTGCGCTGTAGCGTGTGCTGTCTTTGTCCTCTAACTCTGTTACGTAAGTCAGAACACGCTGCACCAGAACTCTCTGATCCTGAACCCGGTCCAGACTACGCCGTCTCTAAACCACAAACCTGCTGCGACCAGCTGGAGAAACCCTGGAGGGACCCACTGAGACCTCACTGGGTCCTCCAGACCAGAACCAGAACCAGAACCAAGCAGCCTCCTGAATCCAGGTCAACAAACCGACTGGAGCAGATCCTCCAGTTCAGTTTCATATTCTACCACATAGATGAATACATACAATTATTAAAAACATTTAAATGATAAAAATACAGCTGAAAAAATAAGTAAAAGAAAAATTAAAAAGTAAAAGAAAAATGTCTCCTTGACCTACATTAGTTCTGAAACTGATCAATCCCTCCACCTCAGAGGTGTGGATCAATGAATTAAATCAATGACAGTATTTCCACCACACGGTGGCGCTCCACTCACCTCCACGATGTCGGAGTTGGTCCGGCTCTCGTGCGGCTCGTTGTACTCGGTGTATTTGAGCAGAACCTTGTCCATGTCGGTGCTGGCGTACTGGAACAGCTTGTTGGTGCTGTTGAAGATGATCAGGGCGATCTCGCAGTCGCAGAGCACGCTCAGCTCGTACGCCTTCTTCATCAGACCGAACTTACGCTTGGTGAACGTCACCTGGAGGCGAAAACGCGGAGAAGAGAGCTGAGGTCACATGAGCCGTCAAAGGTCATAGGTCATTCGTCTCTCTGGCTCGTCCTGGCGGGTTTTAGAAGATGGTTCAGCAGAAATCATCTGATGATACCGGGTCTGCAGCCGTATTTCCTCGTTACTGCTTCCAGAGGACGCATTTACGTTAGTCTCTGTGAAGTAACGCCTAATCATGACGCCTCCACCGCCGTGCTTCCATGTTCGCTTTGCACAGAAGAAACACTTCCTGGAAACACTTCCAGACGGATTCAGTCTGATTCTAACTGAGCTGCCAGGAACCTTCCATCGACACACCTGCAACGTTCCTGCAACGTTCCTGCAACGTTCCTGCAACGTTCCCATTATGTTCCTGCAACGTTCCCACTAAGTTCCTGCAACGTTCCTGCAACGTTTCTGCAACATTCCAGCAAGGTTCCCGCTACGTTCCAGCAACATTCCTGCAACATTCCGCTACGTTCCTGCAACGTTCCCACTACGTTCCTGCAACATTCCTGCAACGTTCTGCAACGTTCCAGCAACGTTCCAGCAAGGTTCCCGCTACGTTCCTGCAACATTCCTGCAACATTCCGCTACGTTCCTGCAATGTTCCAGCAACGTTCCCGCTACGTTCCTGCAATGTTCCAGCAACGTTCCCGCTACGTTCCTGCAACATTCCGCTACGTTCCTGCAACATTCCGCTACGTTCCTGCAATGTTCCAGCAACGTTCCCGCTACGTTCCTGCAACATTCCGCTACGTTCCTGCAACATTCCCACTACGTTCCTGCAATGTTCCAGCAACGTTCCCAACATTCCTGCAACGTTCCAGCAACATTCCGCTACATTCCTGCAATGTTCCAGCAACGTTCCCACTACGTTCCTGCAACGTTCCTGCAACGTTCCCACTACGTTCCTGCAACGTTCCTGCAACATTCCGCTACGTTCCTGCAATGTTCCAGCAACGTTCCCACTACGTTCCTGCAACGTTCCTGCAACATTCCGCTACATTCCTGCAATGTTCCAGCAATGTTCCCACTACGTTCCTGCAACGTTCCTGCAACAGTCCGCTACATTCCTGCAATGTTCCAGCAACGTTCCCACTACGTTCCTGCAACGTTCCTGCAACATTCCGCTACGTTCCTGCAACATTCCGCTACGTTCCTGCAATGTTCCAGCAACGTTCCCACTACGTTCCTGCAACGTTCCTGCAACATTCCGCTACATTCCTGCAATGTTCCAGCAACATTCCTGCAACGTTCCGCTATGTTCCTGCAACGTTCCAGCAATGTTCCCACTACGTTCCTGCAACGTTCCAGCAACGTTCCCACTACGTTCCTGCAACATTCCTGCAACGTTCCAGCAACGTTCCAGCAATGTTCCCACTACGTTCCTGCAACGTTCCTGCAACATTCCGCTACGTTCCTGCAACATTCCGCTACGTTCCTGCAATGTTCCAGCAACGTTCCCACTACGTTCCTGCAACGTTCCTGCAACAGTCCGCTACATTCCTGCAATGTTCCAGCAACGTTCCCACTACGTTCCTGCAACGTTCCTGCAACATTCCGCTACATTCCTGCAATGTTCCAGCAACATTCCTGCAACGTTCCGCTATGTTCCTGCAACGTTCCAGCAACGTTCCAGCAATGTTCCCACTACGTTTCTGCAACGTTCCAGCAACGTTCCAGCAATGTTCCCACTACGTTCCAGCAACGTTCCCCCTACGTTCCTGCAACGTTCTAGCAACATTCCTGAAACATTCCCACAATGTTCTCACAACGTTCCAGCAATGTTCCTGCAACATCGGTCCGGGGTCGGTCCAGGGGTCCGTCAGGGGTCGGTCAGGGGTCAGGAAGCCCAAGCACTTTGTGTTGCAATTCTATTTGCATGAAAAGTTTTATATAAATAAATTTTTATTGATTGATAAAGTTTGATTGATGTACCAGCACTTCCTGTCAAAACAGGAAGAGAGAACCCCCCCCCCCCATTCACGTTTAGCCGCGTGTGACGGAGCAGCCGTGCCAACGTCTCCATGACGATCAGAGACCAGTTACTCAGCCGTCACAGGCGTCGACTCACGGTCAGGCGGCGCTCGTGAGCATCACATGGTGTGACATCAGCAGCTGGAGGAAGTGCAGCAGGACGCTGCAGGTTGTTTTTGTGTTTTCAGCAGCGACTTTTATCCAGCGGAGTGAGTTTAAAGCAAACAGGAACAAACTGGACTGAAGCTAAAACAGAGAATCAAAGAATAGATCAGGTGGGCGGCCCCGCCCCCTAACTGATCAGGAATGATCAGGTGTGACTGATCAATATCTCCCACCTGACAGGTGTCACGACGAGCTGATCAGCTGGTTCACATCAAAACGTCACAATTTCACAATTAATCTCATTAAAACACAAATGTAGAATTCTACAAAATTCCACTAAAGTCAAGATTTTACAACAAAAATGTGGATTTTACAAAACAAGTTGATGTTTTACGACAAAAACTCTTGATTTTAAGAGAGAAAGCTGCAATTATATTACATTCACAATTTTACAGCAATGTCAGTTTTACATCCAAGAAAAAGTCTCGATTTTGTGAAATTCGTGATTTTACGACAAAATGTCTTGATTTCAGGATAAAAACACTAAAGTCATAGTTTTATGTGACCAAGTTGTGATTTTTACATTTGAGGTTGTTTTTGTAAACAACCACTAGATTGAAGGACGGATAAGACGTTTGGGTTGGCGTGTAACGAAGCGCGGCCCAGTAACGAAGCGGGGCCCGGTAACGAGCCCTGCGGTGCTCCGAGGGAACAGCTACATTGATCGTGAGCTCAGGTGTCGGGTTTCCGTTTGCTTACATGTCTGTTTATAATTATATATAATTATAATTATATTACATTCACAATTTTACAACACTGTCAGTTTTCCATCCAAGAAAAAGTCTCGATTTTGTGGAATTCGTGATTTTACGACAAAATGTCTTGATTTCAGGATAAAAACACTGAAGTCATAGTTTTATGTGACCAAGTTGCGATTTTTACATTTGAGGTTGTTTTTGTAAACAACCACTAGATTGAAGGACGGATAAGACGTTTGGGTTGGCGTGTAACGAAGCGGGGCCCGGTAACGAAGCGGGGCCCGGTAACGAGCCCTGCGGTGCTCCGCGGGAACAGCTACGTTGCTCATGAGCTCATGTGTCGGGTTTCCGTTTGCTTAGATGTCTGTTTACAATTATATATAATTATAATTATATTACATTCACAATTTTACAACAATGTCAGTTTTCCATCCAAGAAAAAGTCTCGATTTTGTGGAATTCGTGATTTTACGACAAAATGTCTTGATTTCAGGATAAAAACACTAAAGTCATAGTTTTATGTGACCAACTTGTGATTTTTACATTTTGAGGTTGTTTTTGTGAACAAACACTAGATTGAAGGACGGATAAGACGTTTGGGTTGGCGTGTAACGAAGCGGGGCCCGGTAACGAAGCGGGGCCCGGTAACGAGCCCTGCGGTGCTCCGCGGGAACAGCTACGTTGCTCATGAGCTCATGTGTCGGGTTTCCGTTTGCTTAGATGTCTGTTTACAATTATATATAATTATAATTATATTACATTCACAATTTTACAACAATGTCAGTTTTCCATCCAAGAAAAAGTCTCGATTTTGTGGAATTCGTGATTTTACGACAAAATGTCTTGATTTCAGGATAAAAACACTAAAGTCATAGTTTTATGTGACCAACTTGTGATTTTTACATTTTGAGGTTGTTTTTGTGAACTAACACTAGATTGAAGGACGGATAAGACGTTTGGGTTGGCATGTAACGAAACGGGGCCCGGTAACGAAGCGGGGCCCGGTAACGAGCCCTGCGGTGCTCCGAGGGAACAGCTACGTTGCTCGTGAGCTCAGGTGTCGGGTTTCCGTTTGCTTACGTGTCGGTTCCGTTCGTCCATGATCCGAGCGATCTGGATCTTCTTCCTCCCCATCTCTGCTGTCGTTCCTGTCGTTCTTCCTCTCTTTTCTTTCACGTCTCGTCTCTTGCGGCTCCTTGGATTTTTCTTTCGGGTCGATTTTCACTTCTCAAATATCTGACCAGCACCTGCAGAGAAACGACAGAGAAACTTCGTTAATGTAGAGATAAAAACTCCGTCACAACCTTTTAAACTTCCAGATAAATACATCATCAATAGTAAACGAGTCAATGATCAATGACTCTGATCAGCCGTCCGACCGTCTCCGACAGTTTAACATCTAAATGTCACGATTTTAACACAAAAACACGTTTGATGTTAAAAAGTCATAATGTTGTGAAACTTTGACTTGAAAATAAACATTTATCATTTAGAAAAAGTAACAACTAGAAAAAGTTGTATTTTGAAAAAGTTTATATTTTACAAAAAAAAGTTGCTTTCTTTCGTCTGATCAGAATCTGCAATAAAGGAATAAATAAATGATTAATTAAGACATAATTTAATATAAGGTTGACAGTCTGAATCAGTTTCCAGGACGTCTGAAGCTCCACCAGGACCGTGGACCTGGACCAGTTTAGATTCACCACTGAGCCGCTCTGACCCGCCCCAAAACCAGCTTCCTCCCACCAGAAGGAAGTGAAACCAGTCAGAATGCAAAACCTCCAAACTGGTGGCTGGAAGGAAAAACATCTGCAGCTTTTACAAAAACCACAGTCAAGGTCGGGAATTTCTTTCTTGTAACCATAGAACTTTCTGACTGGGTGGACCAGCAACCAGCAACTGGGTGGACCAGCGACCAGCAACTGGGTGTACCAGCGACCAGCAACTGGGTGTACCAGCGGCCAGGTGGACCAGTAACCAGTGACTGGGTGGACCAGCAACCAGCAACTGGGTGGACCAGCAACCAGGTGGACCAGGGACTGGGTGGACCAGCGACTGATCACTGGGTGGACCAGTAACCAGTGACTGGGTGGACCAGCAACCAGCAACTGGGTGGACCAGCGACCAGCAACTGGGTGGACCAGCGACCAGCAACTGGGTGGACCAGTAACCAGTGACTGGGTGGACCAGCAACCAGCAACTGGGTGGACCAGCAACCAACAACTGGGTGGACCAGCAACCAGCAACTGGGTGGACCAGCGACCAGGTGGGCCAGGGACTGGGTGGACCAGCGACTGATCACTGGGTGGACCAGTAACCAGTGACTGGGTGGACCAGCGACCTTTGACTGGGTGGACCAGTGACCGGGTGGACCAGTGACCGGGTGGATCAGTAACCAGTGACCAGGTGGACCAGGGACTGGGTGGACCAGTAACCAGTGACCAGGTAGACCAGTAACCAGTGACCGGGTGGACCAGTGACCGGGTGGATCAGTAACCAGTGACCAGGTGGACCAGGGACTGGGTGGACCAGTAACCAGTGACCAGGTGGACCAGTAACCAGCGACTGGGTGGACCAGTAACCAATGACTGGGTGGACCAGCAACTAGTGACTGGGTGGACCAGGGACTGAGTGGACCAGTAACCAGTGACCAGGTGGACCAGGGACTGGGTGGACCAGTAACCAGTGACCAGGTGGACCAGGGACTGGGTGGACCAGTAACCAGTGACCAGGTGGACCAGTAACCAGTGACTGGGTGGACCAGTAACCAATCACTGGGTGGACCAGTGACCAGGTGGACCAATGACTGGGTGGACCAGCAACCAGTGACTGGGTGGATCAGCGACCAGTGACTGGGTGGATCAGCGACCAGTGACTGGGTGGACCAGCGACCGGGTGGACCAGTAACCAGTGACCAGGTGGACCAGGGATGGGTGGACCAGTAAACCAGTGACCAGGTGGACCAGTAACCAGTGACTGGGTGGACCAGCAACCAATGACTGGGTGGACCAGTAACCAATCACTGGGTGGACCAGTAACCAGTGACTGGGTGGACCAGCAACCAGTACTGGGTGGATCAACCATGACTGGGGGCGACCAGTGACTGGGTGGATCAGCGACCAGTGACTGGGTGGACCAGCGACCAGTGACTGGGTGGACCGGGACTGGGTGGGACCAGGGACCGGTAACCAGTGACCAGGTGGACCAGTAACCAGTGACTGGTGGACCAGCAACCAATGACTGGGTGGACCAGTAACCAATCACTGGGTGGACCAAACCGTGACTAGGTGGACCAGTAACCAGAGACCAGGTGGACCAGGGAATCAACATTGACCACAGATGTTTAACGGCTCTTTTTCAGCCCACTGAGCAGCTGCCAACCATTAATGTCCCAGAGACCATCTGGACCTGGAACCGGAATATACACCTGAGCTCTGAAGTTCTGCTCACAAACACAGAAATGACATTTAACTGGAAGGAACAGCTGAAGGTTTACAGATAAAGGACATCAAAGACATCAGGCCTGAATGGATCACAGTCCTGGAGGGTCCCTGTCCTGCAGGTCTTAGATGTCTCCTGGAGGGTCCCTGTCCTGCAGGTCTTAGATGGTTCCTGGAGGGTCCCTGTCCTGCAGGTCTTAGATGGTTCCTGGAGGGTCCCTGTCCTGCAGGTCTTAGATGTCTCCTGGAGGGTCCCTGTCCTGCAGGTCTTAGATGTCTCCTGGAGGATCCCTGTCCTGCAGGTCTTAGATGTCTCCTGGAGGGTCCCTGTCCTGCAGGTCTCAGGTATTTCCTGGAGGGTCCCTGTCCTGCAGGTCTTAGATGGTTCCTGGAGGGTCCCTGTCCTGCAGGTCTTAGATGGTTCCTGGAGGATCCCTGTCCTGCAGGTCTTAGATGTCCTGGAGGGTCCCCTTCCTGTCTTAGATGTCTCCTGGAGGGTCCCTGCAGGTCTCATTTCCCTGTCCTGCAGTCTTAGATGGTTTCCTGGAGGGTCCCTGTCCTGCAGGTCTTAGATGGTTCCTGGAGGTCCCTGTCCTGCAGGTCTTAGATGATGCGGCGTACCTGTGCATGAGGCCCATGCAGGTGTACCATGTGACCTGCGTGGCCTCCTGCAGTGATTAAGCTCTCGGGTCAACAGGTTAAGTGGATGATCGCACGCTGAGACGCTGGAAAACACCAAACACGCGGCGGGAACTTCCTGGCAGCGTTTTTACCGTTGCCATGGCAGCGAGCATGTGAACCTAGAACCTGATCATCTGGATCTGGTCCTCAGCTACGGTCTAGAACCTGATCATCTGGATCTGTTCCTCAGCTACGGTCTAGAACCTGATCATCTGGATCTGTTCCTCAGCTACGGTCTAGAACCTGATCATCTGGATCAGTTCCTCAGCTACGGTCTAGAACCTGATCATCTGGATCTGTTCCTCAGCTACGGTCTAGAACCTGATCAACTGGATCTGGTCCAGGTCTACGGTCTAGAACCTGATCAACTGGATCTGGTCCAGGTCTAAGGTCTAGAACCTGATCATCTGGATCTGTTCCTCAGCTACGGTCTAGAACCTGATCATCTGGATCTGGTCCTCAGCTACGGTCTAGAACCTGATCATCTGGATCTGAACCAGGTCTACAGTCTAGAACCTGATCAACTGGATCTGTTCCTCAGCTACAGTCTAGTACATGATCAACTGGATCTGGTCCAGGTCTACGGTCTAGAACCTGATTATGTGGATCTGGTCCAGGTCTACGGTCTAGAACCTGATCATCTGGATCTGGTCCTCAGCTACAGTCTAGAACCTGATCATCTGGATCTGGTCCAGGTCTACGGTCTAGAACCTGATCATCTGGATCTGGTCCAGGTCTACGGTCTAGAACCTGATCATCTGGATCTGGTCCAGGTCTGGTCTAGAACCTATCTGGATCTGTCTCAGCTACAGTCTAGAACCTGATCATCTGGATCTGGTCCAGGTCTACGGTCTAGAACCTGATCATCTGGATCTCTTCCTCAGCTACAGTCTAGAACCTGATCAACTGGATCTGGTCCAGGTCTATGGTCTAGAACCTGATCATTGGGATCTGGTCTCGGTCTAGAACCTGATCTGTTAGTGTCTCCTCTGAATCCTCTCTGATTTAATAAAGTTACAGTTTAACATTCTTGATGCTACAACAGATAAAAGTGTCATTACAGCTGATGTTTATCTGAAACTGCAGATGTTTTACATTCAGCCCTGGATGCTGTTGCTCCTCTGATAAAGAGGGTCTCCAACCAGTGGAGCTCAGCTCCACACGCTGAAACATGAAACACCTGAAATGGAAAGAAGATGTCTCTGGTAGATCTGGAGACTTCATCACACCTGGAAAGATAGTAACAGTCTCCAAAAAAGCCCTTCACAATGCTAAAACTTCGTATTTCAACTTTTTGTAGCAGAACATCAACTTTCACAGAATTATTTAAAATTAGACTGAAATTACACTATTGGAGATCTAGAACTGCTGTTAGTGATCTAGAACAGCCGGCAGCTGTTGGAGATCTGAAACAGCTGTTGGATATCTGAAACAGCTGTTAGAGATCTAGAACAGCCGACAGCTGTTGGAGATCTGAAACAGCTGTTAGAGATCTAGAACAGCCGACAGCTGCTGGAGATCTAGAACAGTTGTTGGAGATCTAGAACAGCTTTTGGAGATCTAGAACATCTGTTGGAGATCTATAACAGTTGTTGGAGATCTGAAACAGCTGTTGGAGATTTGAAACAGCTGTTGGAGATCTAGAACAGCTGTTGGAGATCTGAAACAGCTGTTGGAGATCTAAAACAGCTGTTTCAGATCTAAAACAGCTGTTTCAGATCTAGAACAGCTTTTGGAGATCTAGAACATCTGTTGGAGATCTATAACAGTTGTTTGAGATCTAAAACAGCTGTTGGAGATCTAGAACAGCTGTTGGAGATTTGAAACAGCTGTTGGAGATTTGAAACAGCTGTTGGAGATCTAGAACAGCTGTTTCAGATCTAGAACAGCTTTTGGAGATCTAGAACATCTGTTGGAGATCTATAACAGTTGTTGGAGATCTAAAACAGCTGTTGGAGATCTAGAACATCTGTTGGAGATCTATAACAGTTGTTGGAGATCTAAAACAGCTGTTTCAGATCTAAAACAGCTGTCAGCTGTCATCATCATGGACTAAAACATCTCTGTGGTCCCTAAAAACTCGTTCCCTCCTGATTCCTCCAAAGCTGTCCGTCATAGACTCTGGGTTGAAGCATTTTAACAGGATTAGATGATCTGAAGAACTGGTTCATGGAGGAACTGGTACCATCAGGATCAGATGTCGACGTTGAATAAATTAATGATGAAAAATTAGCGATGTCTTTGTATGGTGTCAAATCAGTGTCATGAATATTGCAAATCAACATCCAAAATCAGAGAATCAAAGTCCTGAATGAGAGAAGGAAAACAATCATCTTCCTCTGTTCATCTTTTCTTTCCTCCGTCAGGTCTAAAGTTGTTCTTCTCTGTTTCAGCTCTAAAGAGCATCAATGATGATCGTTCTCTCGTCTCCACAATCTGGTTTCTTGGTTCCAGATTCTGAGTTTTCATCTCTGCTTCAGGACTTTGGTTTTAATTTGTTTTTTTACTGCTTTTATATTAAATGATATTTCATTCAGGGGATTCTAACTTTAGTACATAACTGTACCTGAAGACTGCTTTAAAAGACGTTTCCTTCTCTCTGAAGGTAACATCTCGGAGTGTTCCTCCCGGGGTTCTGGCCGTACGTTTTCAGGAACGTTCTGGGTCGTTAAAGTTCCTGGAAGCGTGAATAATGACTGACAGCTGCTTCACAAACACGTTTGTCGTCACAGACGCGCTGCGACGTCTTTACGAGTCCACAACGTGGCTCATCAACTTCAACAAACAATCCAGACGGAATTAAAGAGCAGAAACCCGTATAAGGCCTGAGATGCAGACCTCAGATGAAACCTGATCCGGTACATGTGGTCCGGTCTGGTCTGGTCTGGGGCGCCCCTCTATAAGCAGCTACTGAGTCATCTGATGGCTCAGACTCTGAACCAGGTGTTCAGCAGAACTTCATGATGCCCTACTGACTCTGACATCTGCAAAAATTATACCGTATCAAAAATATCAGAATTATAAATATATACAAATGAATAAATATGTGAGTATGACTTTATGTATGTATGTCTATATAAACACACACATATACACATATATACATATATATATACATATATAGATATATATATATATATATATATATATATATATATATATATATATATATATATATATATATATATATATATATACAGTCATGGAAAAAATGATTAGACCACCCTTGTTTTCTTCAGTTTCTTGTTCATTTTAATGCCTGGTACAACTAAAGGTACATTTGTTTGGACAAACATAACGATAACCACAAAGATTGCTTATAAGAGTTTATTTAAGAGCTGATATCTTACCATTTTCCATGGTTTTCTTGATTATAACCTAAATCACTTAAGTTTTTACATCAATAGCTATGGCGTTGTACTGCCAAAAACACTGCTTTTATGCATTCAGTGTTTTCTTTTCTGTCTGTTTTAGTCACATGATGACGTTTAGTGGTACCAGGTATTAAAATGAACAAGAAAGTGAAGAAAAAATGGTGGTCTAATAATAATTTTTTCCATGACTGTATATACATATACACATATATATATATATATTAGGGATGCACGATAACTGTTTTTTTAAACTGATACCGATAACCGATAACACACACATATACCTAAGATCATTACATCAATACTATGAACAAAACCAAAAACAGTTTTGACTTTTTAAATGAACAGATATTTATTTTTTACAATGAAAAACTATTGGCAAGCCTCTCAAACATTTTCATAAAGCTATCAAACAAACCTATTTGATATCTCACATCAACGTAAATAACGTTAATTACTGACTGTTATAAAAAAATTAAAGGCTCCTTGAACTGATGGAAATACATGCATCAGAATTACTAACTGAAAAAGTTCATTCCTCAATGACAATAAAAAAAATAATGCACAGGTCATAATGTACTGACACAAGTTAGACTTGTCTGTGTAAATAAACTAAAAAAGTGCACTCCATAGTAACAAAGAAATTTCGTTACTAAATTACGTTTAGTAGTTTTTTGTTTTTTTTTAATCTCATGGAAGGGTTAGGGTTTTTGACTTGTTAGCGTCAGCCGTGGCATATTAGCATGAGCCGTGACATGCTAGCATAAGCCATGACATGCTAGCGTGAGCTGTGACATGTTAGCATGAGCTATGAGATGTCAGTGTGAGCTGACATGTTAGCTTGAGCTGTTACATGTTAGCGTGAGCTGTGACATGTTAGCATGAGCCGTGACTTGTTAGTGTGAGCCGTGACATGTTAGAATGAGTCGTGACTTGTTAGCGTGAGCCATGACATGCTAGCAGGAGCTGTGACATACTAGCGTTAGCTGTGACATGCTAGTGTGAGCTGTGACATGCTAGCGTGAGCCATGACATGTTAGCGTAAGCTATGAGATGTCAGCGTAAGCTGACATGTTAGCTTGAGCTGTGACTTGTTAGCATGAGCCGTGACTTGTTAGCATGAGCTGTGACATGCTAGCGTGAGCCGTGACACGCTAGCGTGAGCCGTGACACGCTAGCGTGAGCCGTGACATGTTAGCATGACCCGTGACTTGTTAGCGTGAGCCATGACATGCTAGCAGAAGCTGTGACATACTAGCGTCAGCTGTGACATGCTAGCGTGAGCCATGACATGTTAGCGTGAGCTATGAGATGTCAGCGTAAGCTGACATGTTAGCTTGAGCTGTGACATGTTAGTATGAGCCTTGAGATGTTAGCATGAGCTATCAGATGTTAGCCTGAGCAATGACATGTTAGCATGAGCTATTAGATGTTAGCGTGAGCTATGACATGTTAGCAGCTCTCAGAGAAGTCACTTCATCCTGTCAATCAGGATGTGATAAAACTTTAGAAACTTTCAGTTTTCAGCCCCCAAAACAGTTAAATTCAAAATCACGACAAAAGCTTGATGGTTCATATGAAACCATCTCACCCATCACCACAGCTCATCTGAAAGAGTTTTTACTTCTACCTTATGAAAGATAAGCCCCCCTGACAGGACCCTGAACCGCCCCTGCTGATGTCTTACCCTGACTGTCATTCCAGTCCCATGAATGCGTGACGGGAAAAAGTCCCGAGTATTTCCACCACTTTTAGCCGGGAAACTCCCCGCGGAGAGCCCGCTGTGGAGCTGTGGGTTCGGACCTTAAAAACACCGCCTCAGACCCGGTCTCTCCGGTCCGTGTGTCCAGAGTGACTCCGGAGGGGAACCGGCTGCTTCAGTCACTCACACAGTCCCGCAGAGTCCTCACAGAGGCGGACAAACCCGCGCAGGCGCAGCCGCTTACCTCGCGCTCAGTCCCGCATGTCGTCGCCCTGACGTCTCGCGCTGCCGCGTGTCTGTCGGTCTCCGACCGGCGGGTCCTCTTGCATCTGCTGCACGCGGGCACCTGGACAGGACGACGGGAGGCGACGGCGTCACGCGCGCAGACACGCGCAGACACAAGCACGCGCAGAAACAGGACAAGTTACAAACATTTTTCAAGAATCAATAAAAAAAAATCAGCCAAATAATGCATTAAACTAGATAAACTTTACTGTTTCTTAATATTTCAATTTAGATTTTCAACAGTTTTCAACAGGTTGTCAGACTGCTCTGATCTCTGCTGCCACCCAGCGGCAGCAGCTGGAACTGCAGCTCATCAACTCAGGACTCCACCAAGACTCAGGAAATATAATTCAGCCAGACAGAAATAAATATACTGTTTATCTGTTTTATAATATTCTTTCTCATCTTTCAAACCTTTAACAATTAACAACAAATCATTTCATATTTAGTAAATACTTATAACATAAGTGTGAAAATCGTGAGCTGGTTTCAGCTTTTGTGAACATGTGCATGTGTGTGTGTGTGTAAAAACATAACTAAAATAATCTGTCAATACGTTATTTTAGTAAATAGAAAAACAATTGATTAAACAAGAAAAACTTGTTGTTTTTAAATTCACAATAGTTTTCTCTGGTCTCTGCTTCCCCCCAGCGGCAGCAGCTGGAACTGCAGCTCGTTGACCAGCTAAATTCAGATCAATAAAACAATTTTTAAAAAGTATTCAGGATGTTTTCTTCTGTAAAAATAAAAAAATAATCAATCCAGAGAAAAACTTCAAATCACTTACTATTCAGTAAGCAGTTGTAATATAAACGTAAATTATGTGGGTTGGTTTCAACTTTCTTTTAACAAAATTGTGTAAAAACTAAGTGCCCCCTTGTTTTAATGATTTGCTTTTTAGGGGGATGTTAAAAATATAATAGAAATAATTTGATGGTAGTGATTTTAGTATAAGTAAATAAAACCTTGGATAAACAACATGTATGGTTTTTCACCTTATTTATGGTTCCTTATTTATGTTAGCATGAGCTAGGTTCAAATGTTAGCATGTTAGCACGAGCTAGGTTCACATGTTAGCATGTTAGAACAAGCTAGGGTCACATGTTAGCATGTTAGTACGAGATAGGTTCACATGTTAGCACGAGCTAGGTTCACATGTTAGCATGTTAGTACGAGATAAGTTCACATGTTAGCACGAGCTAGGGTCACATGTTAGCATGTTAGTATGAGATAGGTTCACATGTTAGCACGAGCTAGGTTCACATGTTAGCATGAGCTAGATTCACATGTTAGCACGAGCTAGGGTCACATGTTAGCATGTTAGTACGAGATAGGTTCACATGTTAGCACGAGCTAGGTTCACATGTTAGCACGAGCTAGGTTCACATGTTAGCATGAGCTTGATTCGCATGTTAGCACGAGCTAGGGTCACATGTTAGCATGTTAGTACGAGATAAGTTCACATGTTAGCACGAGCTAGGGTCACATGTTAGCATGTTAGTATGAGATAGGTTCACATGTTAGCACGAGCTAGGTTCACATGTTAGCATGAGCTAGATTCACATGTTAGCACGAGCTAGGGTCACATGTTAGCATGTTAGTACGAGATAGGTTCACATGTTAGCACGAGCTAGGTTCACATGTTAGCATGAGCTAGGTTCACATTTTAGCACAAGCTAGGTTCACAGGTTAACATGTTAGCACAAGCTAGGGTCACATATTAGCATGTTAGTATGAGCTAGGTTCACATGTTAGCATGAGCTAGGTTCACATGTTAGCATGAGCTAGGTTCACATGTTAGCATGTTAGCACAAGCTAGGGTCACATGTAAGCATATTAGTACGAGCTAGGTTCACATGTTAGCACGAGCTAGGTTCACATGTTAGCATGAGCTAGGTTCACATGTTAGCACGAGCTATGTGGAGTAGTTAGCAGGAGCCTGATATATGCTAGGACCTGCTCCCACAGTGTTAGCACAATTTATTTTTTTTTCGCACAAACATGGTATTTGTTATTGTGCATCATTTGTCTTCATTAGCATGAGCTACAGCGGGATGTTAGCACCAGCTAAGAGGATCTGTTAGCATTAGCCAGGCAGTGACATCAGCGTTAGCTATGAGATGCTGCAGTGGGCTCTGGGCTGCTCCCTGGTCTCTTCTATCCAGAAGAACTGCTGGTTTGTTCAGGTTTCACGTGTCAGAAAGAACAAAAGAACCAACAAAACTGTAGCAGCTAGCAAAGAGCGCTCGCTCCCGTAACAGGAAGTGTTGAGCTCTGCAGCGTCTCTGCTGCCACCTGCTGGACAGAAAAGCATCCACTCCTGAATGAACAACGAGGCTGCACATTTGCAGCTCATCTAAGCTCCTTTAACACTACAGAGCGCTACGTGGTCCAGACGTGTCCCGAAGCTCCTGAACTGGGCCAGACTCGGGTTCTGGCACGTGTTTCAAGACCCAGATGTGGTCCAGACTTCACAGTCTAGTTGTGAGCAGCGCTGGAGCCCAAAACAACCAAGTAACTGGTCCAGGGTCTGGTGAATTCCTGTCCTTTGATACACAAATGTCTCCAGTTCCGGTCCACTCACCAGTGTTCTGTGTTGGGTCTTCACCTGGAAGGACCTCCAGCAGCTCCAGCTGTGGTTCCACACCAGTTCCTTGTGTCAAACAAGGAAGACTTGATTTAAAAAAAACAAGAAAAAGTGAGTAAAAGAAGCGCTGTTAAGCCAGACCAGCTGGCTTAAAGGAAGAGGGGGCACCCGGAGCCGGGCAGCGTTTGGATCTGAGCCGTCCACAGACCCAGCAGCTGGTCTTCCACACGGCCAGGCTCCGCCCCCGTCCGACCTCCCGAGTTCACGTCTGCGAAGAAGCATATCACCTGTCGCCGCCAGTCACTGTATTTTTAGCCGTGAGGTGTCACCGATGCTGTCGGGGGTGTGAGTGTGCGTTTCTGTTGGGGAGGGGCCCTCAGGGGCCTCGGAGGGTCCGGCGTGTCCCAGATACCGGCGCTCCAAGCATCTGCCTGGTGGTGGATTTACGCTCAGCTGTCCCGTCCCGTCAGTGCAGGCGGAGGAGGAATCCTCAGATGGAGGAGGGGCCCCTGGCAACAAACACAACAGCTTCATCCAGCTTTGATTCAACCAAGAGTCAATGTGACAAAGACGAGTCAGAGCAGCTCCAGACATGAACTGACTTTAGAATAATACAATTACTGATAAAATCAGAATTCAGAACAGGAAAGTACAGTTACGACAAGCTGGCAACTTTGACAACATAAAGGTGGAGGGTAGAGGTGGAGGTGGCCTCTCTAGATGTTCCTCCGCCTCTCTAGATGTTCCTTCACCTCTAGATGTTCCTCCACCTCTCTAGATGTTCCTCCGCCTCTTTAGATGTTCCTCCGCCTCTCTAGATGTTCCTCCGCCTCTCTAGATGTTCCTCCACCTCTCTAGATAGTCCTCTGCCTATCTAGATGTTCCTCCACCTCTCTAGATGTTCCTCCACCTCTAGATGTTCCTCCACCTCTCTAGATAGTCCTCTGCCTATCTAGATGTTCCGCCACCTCTAGATGTTATTCCACCTGTCTAGATGTTCCTCCACCTCTAGATGTTCCTCCGCCTCTCTAGATGTTCCTCCACCTCTAGATGTTCCTCCACCTCTCTAGATAGTCCTCTGCCTATCTAGATGTTCCTCCACCTCTAGATGTTCCTCCATCTCTCTAGATGTTCCTCCACTTCTCTAGATGTTCCTCCACCTCTCTAGAGGTTCCTCCACCTCTCTAGATGTTCCTCCACCTCTCTAGATGTTCCTCCACCTCTCTAGATGTTCCTTCACCTCTAGATGTTCCTCCACCTCTCTAGATGTTCCTCCGCCTCTCTAGATGTTCCTTCACCTCTAGATGTTCCTCCACTTCTCTAGATGTTCCTCCACCTCTCTAGATGTTCCTTCACCTCTAGATGTTCCTCCACTTCTCTAGATGTTCCTCCACCTCTCTAGATGTTCCTCCACCTCTCATAGTCCATGTTCTCTCCTCCTCCAGATGTTCTAGATGTTCCTTCCTCCTCCTCTCTAGATGTTCCTCGCCTCTCTAGATGTTCCTCCGCCTCTCTAGATGTTCCTCCTCGCCTCTCTAGATGTTCCTCCACCTCTCTAGATGTTCCTCCGCCTCTCTAGATGTTCCTCCACCTCTCTAGATAGTCCTCTGCCTCTCTAGATGTTCCTCCACCTCTCTAGATGTTCCTCCACCTCTAGATGTTCCTCCACCTCTCTAGATAGTCCTCTGCCTATCTAGATGTTCCGCCACCTCTAGATGTTTCCTCCACCTGTCTAGATGTTCCTCCTCCACCTCTAGATGTTCCTGTTCCTCCGCCTCTCTAGATGTTCCTCCACCTCTAGATGTCCTCCACCTCCAAGTCCTCTGCCTATCTAGATGTTCCTCCTCCCTCTCTAGATGTTCCTCCTCACTCTCTAGATGTTCCCTCCACCTCTCTAGATTTCCTCCACCTCTCTAGATGTTCCTCCACCTCTCTAGATGTTCCTCCACCTCTCTAATGTTCCTCCTCCTCCACCTCTCTAGATGTTCCTCCACCTCTCTAGATTTTTCCTCCACCTCTAGATGTTTCTCCACCTCTCTAGATGTTCCTCCGCCTCTCTAGATGTTCCTCCACCTCTCTAGATGTTTCCTCCACCTCTCTAGATGTTCCCTCTCACCTCTCTAGATGTTCCTCCACCTCTCTCACCTCTCTAGATGTTCCTCCACCTCTCTAGATTTCCTCCTCCGCCTCTCTAGATGTTTCCTCCACCTCTCTAGATGTTCCTCCACCTCTCTAGATGTTCCTCCTCCCTCTCTAGATGTTCCTCCCTCTCTCCTCTCTAGATGTTCCTCCCCTCTAGATGTTCCTCTCTAGATGTTCCCCTCTAGATGTTCCTCTCTAGATGTTTCCTCCACCTCTAGATGTTCCCCACCTCTCTAGATGTTCCTCCACCTCTCTAAATGTTCCTCCACCTCTAGATGTTCCTCCACCTCTCTAGATGTTCCTCCGCCTCTCTAGATGTTCCTCCACCTCTCTAGATGTTCCTCCACCTCTCTAGATGTTCCTCCACCTCTAGATGTTCCTCCACCTCTCTAGATGTTCCTCTTCCACCTCTCTTGTTCCTCCCCTCTCTAGATGTTTCCTCTCACCTCTCTAGATGTTCCTCCCCTCTCTAGATGTTTCCTCCACCTCTCTAGATGTTCCTCTCCTCCCCCCTCTAGATGTTCCTTCCTCTCTAGTTCCTCCACCTCTCTAGATGTTCCTCCTCCACCTCTCTAGATGTTCCTCCCTCTCTAGATGTTTCCTCCACCTCTCTAGATGTTCCCCCCCTCTCTAGATGTTCCTTCTCTAGATGCCTCTCTAGATGTTCCTCCACCTCTCTAGATGCCTCCTCCGCCCCTCTAGATGTTCCCTCCGCCTCTCTAGATGTTCCTCCGCCTCTCTAGATGTTCCTCCACCTCTCTAGATGTCTCCTCTCTATATGTTCCTCACCTCTCTAGATGTTCCTCCGCCTCTCTAGATGTTCCTCCACCTCTCTAGATGTTCCTCCACCCTCTAGATGTTCCTCCACCTCTCTAGATGTTCCTCCACCTCTCTAGATGTTCCTCCACCTCTCTAAATGTTCCTCCACCTCTCTAGATGTTCCTCCACCTCTCTAGATGTTCCTCCGCCTCTCTAGATGTTCCTCCACCTCTCTAAATGTTCCTCCACCTCTAGATGTTCCTCCACCTCTCTAGATGTTCCTCCACCTCTCTAGATGTTCCTCCGCCTCTCTAGATGTTCCTCCACCTCTCTAGATGTTCCTCCTCCTCCTCTCTAGATGTTCCTCCCCCTCTCTAGATGTTCCTTCCACCTCTCTAGATGTTCCTTCCTCCGCCTCTCTAGATGTTCCTCCTCCTCCACCTCTCTAGATGTTCCTCCACCTCTCTAGATGTTTCCACTCTCTACCCTCCACCTCTCTAGATGTTCCTCCACCTCTAGATTTCCTCTGCCTCTCTAATGTTCCTCCTCTAGATGTTTCCTCCACCTCTCTAGATGTTCCTCCGCCTCTCTAGATGTTCCTCCACTCTCTAGATGAGTTCCTCTCTAGATTTCCTCCACCCTCTAGATGTTCCTCCACCTCTCTAGATGTTCCTCCGCCTCTCTATGTTCCTCCCTCCTCTCACCTCTCTAGATGTTCCTCCCCTCTCAGATGTTCCTCCACCTCTCTAGATCCTTCTAGATGTTCCTCCACTCTCTAGATGTTCCTCCCACCTCTCTAGATGCCTCTCTAGATGTTCCTCCACCTCTCTAGATGTCCTTCCTCTCTAGATGTTCCTCCACCTCTAGATGTTCCTCCGCCTCTCTAGATGTTCCTCCGCCTCTCTAGATGTTCCTCCACCTCTAGATGTTCCTCCACCTCTCTAGATGTTCCTCCGCCTCTCTAGATGTTCCTCCACCTCTCTAGATGTTCCTCCACTTCTCTAGATGTTCCTCCGCCTCTAGATAATCCTCCACCTCTCTAGATGTTCCTCCACCTCTCTAAATGTTCCTCCACCTCTAGATGTTCCTCCACCTCTCTAGGTGTTCCTCCACCTCTAGATGTTCCCTTCGCCTCTCTAGATGTTCCTCCGCCTCTCTAGATGTTCCTCCACCTCTCTAGATGTTCCTCTACCTCTTTAGATGTTCCTCCACCTATAGATGTTCCTCCACCTCTAGATGTTCCTCCACCTCTCTAGATGTTCCTCCACCTCTAGATGTTCCTCCACCTCTCTAGGTGTTCCTCCACCTCTAGATGTTCCCTTCGCCTCTCTAGATGTTCCTCCACCTCTCTAGATGTTCCTCCACCTCTCTAGATGTTCCTCTACCTCTCTAGATGTTCCTCCACCTCTCTAAATGTTCCTCCACCTCTAGATGTTCCTCCACCTGCTCTCACTGCAGATCAGTATCATCTCCAAACATCATGTCCATGGAGGTTCCTGTCTGACCTCATCTGTCAGTCTGTCCATCACCATAGCAACCAGAAGGGTCTCAGAGCTGATCCTTGATCAGTCCCCCCTCCACCTTCAACTCCTCCATCACTCCTACAGCTCACCTCTCCATCATCTTCCAGCTCTCATCCATGTCCTGCTCCTCCAGACCTCCTCATCAGGACCAGACCTCCACAGGTGTCTCATCAGGACCAGCTGTCTTCATCCTCTTCAGTGTCCTCCTCCCTTCAGTCTCCTCTTCTACTCGTCCTTCTCTTTCATGTTCCTCATTCATTAACTCTTCAAAGTTCTCTTTCCATCCTCCTGTCTCACTCCTGTCATCTGTCCATCATCTCCATCTCCATCCTTCATCATCCAGCCTGTTGTTCATCCCTCCATCTCCATCTGTCTGTCTGCTGTTGGATCATGGAGGTTCTGAGGACCCACAGGACATCTGTTAAATACGTCCATAACAGCATGGACTTTATTGATCTCATGAACTTTATTGATCTCATGGACTTTATTGATCTCATGGACTTATTGATCTCATTGATTGATCTCATGAATTGATCTCATGGGGATGACTCCCTCAGAGAAATTCAGATTTCCAGTATCTGTTACATAAGTGGGTATAAAATAAATATAATAAAATACAACAAAAAATGGAATAAATATTAAAATAAAATGACATAGAATAAAATAAAATAAAATAAATAAACTGTAAAATCAAAAAAGAGGATAAATAAATAGATGTTTGTTAGTTCTCAGCAAGTTTCTTTCACTCCTTCTCTTGTTAGAGTTAGTGGTGGGATTATGGGTGGGGTTAGGGTTAGGGGTGGAGTTAGGGTTAGGGGTGGAGTTATGGGTGGGGTTAGGGTTAGGGGTGGGTTGGGGTGGGGTTAGAGGGGGGGTGGGTTCGCGTTTAGGTGTTGCGTTCGGGTTCGGGGTGGCGTTCGGGTGGGTTCGGGTTTTGGGTGGGGCGTGGGGGGCGTTTGGGTGGGTCTGGGTTTTTCGCGTTCGGGTTGGGGGTGGGTCTGGGTGGGTCGAGTTGGGTGGGGTTCGCGTTCGGGTTCGGGGTGGCGTTCGGGGTGGTCGTTCGGCGGTGGGTTCGCGTTCGCGGTGGGGTTCGCGCGTTCGGGGTGGGTTCGGTTCTGGGTGGGGTTCGCGTTGGTGGCGGGGTGGGGTTTCGGGGTGGGGGTTCGCGTTTAGGGTGGGGTTCCGTTCGCGTTCGGGGTGGGTTCGCGTTTCGGGTGGGGGGGGTTATGGGGGGGTTCGCGTTCGGGTTCTGGGTGGGGTTCGGGTGGGGTTCGGGTGGGGTTAGGAGTTCTGGGGTTCGGGGTGGGCGTTAGGGTTGGGGGGTTTCGCGTTCGGGTGGGTTCGGGTTTGGGTTGGGGGTTTCGTTCGGTGGGGGGTTCGCGTTCGGGTAGGGGTTGGGTGTTCGGTTCGGGGTGGGGGTTCGGGAGGGTTCGGGGTGGGGTTCGCGTTCGGGGTGGGTTCGCGTTCTTTGGGTGGGGTTTCGGGTTTGGGGGTGGGGTTCGTTCGCGGTGGGGTTCGCGTTCGGGTTGGGGTTCGCGTTTGGGGTTCGTTGGGTTCGGGGGTGGGGTTCGGGTTCGGGGTGGGGTGGGTTTCGCGTTCGCGGTGGGGTTCGCGTTCGGGTTCGGGGTTGCTTTGGGTTCGCGTTCGGGGTGGGGTTCGGTTTTGGTGGGGTTTCGTCGGGGTGGGGTTTCGGTTCGGGGTGGGGTTCGAGTTCTGGGTGGGTTAGAGTTCGGTTCGGGTGGTAGGTTAGGTGGGTTTTTTGGTTGGTTCGGGGTGGGGTTTCGTTCGGGTGGGGTTCGCGTTCGGTGGGGTGGGGTTCGCGTTCGCGTGGGGTTCGCGTTCGGGTTCCGCGGGGGGGTTCGGTTATGGGTGGGGTTAGGGTCGGGGGGGTTCCTGTGGACCTAAAGGTCCTGTGTTTTGAGGTGACTGTCACTGCGGAGGAGGGCGCGGCAGAGAAAACACCTCAGATGGAGGCAGGAATCTGGACACCGAGTTATGGGGTGGGGTGTTAGAGTTAGGTAGGGTGGAGTTAGGGGTGGGGTTAGCGTTAGGGGTTATGGGTTGGGGTTGAGTTCGGGGTTGTTGGTTCTAGGGGTGGGGTTCGGTTAGGGGTGGGTTTAGAGTTCTGGTGGGGTTAGGGGTTTTCGGTTAGTTTGGGTGGGTTAGGTTGGGGTTGGGGTTAGTGGGGGTTGGGGTTTCGGGGGTGGGGGTTGTTAGGAGGGGTGTGGTTTTCGGGTTTGGGTTAGGGTGGGGTTCGCGTTCGGGTTTGGGGTGGGGTTCCGGTTCGGGTTGGGTTGCGTTCGGGGTGGGGTTCGAGTTAAGGGGTGGGGTTCCACAACGGGTTGGGTTAGAGTTAGGTTCGGGTGGGGTTAGGTTTGGGGTTGGGTTAGGGTTAGGGGTGGGTTTAGGGTTAAATGTGACCTAAAGGTCCTGTGTTTTGAGGTTACTGTCACTGCAGGAGGAGGAGCAGCAGAGACAAACAACCTCAGACGGAGGCAGGAATCTGGAGACAACCAGATGTGTGCAGAGGACGTGTCCTCAGAGGAAGCAGCGAGGACGGTGAGACGTTCAGAGGTCCGTGTCTGCAGAGAGACGCTCGGAGGTTGAAGCCAGCAGCAGATGAAGTTACTGTGAAAACCATGAGCGGGTGTAAACCGATCCGTCCTCACCCAGCTGCCCAGCATAGTCCTCGATCCAGACCTCAGTCCAACCCACAGACCCGTCTGGAACCGTCCCCCCCCCCAGCTGCCCCCCAGACCGCCGTCATGTTTACCCACACTGAAGCTCAGAGATAACGTTACTGGAGAAATGAGAAAAAACCCACTCCAGTTACAACAACACGCTGATTCATTTAAATTACTCCAAACGAGGGATGAATAAAATACATCTAATCTAATTTACATTAGCTATTTTTAGAAGATTCATTTTATATTCTGGGTTTTTGGTTCAAAAATCATCCATAAAAAGTGGATTCAATGTGGATCTGCAGTTCCTCTCCTGACCACTAGAGGCTGCAGTTCCGCTACAGACCACTAGAGGCTGCAGTTCCACTACTGACCACTAGAGCCTGCAGTTCCTCTACCGACCACTAGAGGCTGCAGTTCCTCTAGACGACCACTAGAGGCTGCAGCTGCAGTTCCTCTACCGACCACTAGAGGCTGCAGTTCCTCTACCGACCACTAGAGGCTGCAGTTCCTCTCCCTACCGACCACTAGAGGCTGCAGTTCCTCCCGACCACTAGAGTTCCTCTACCGACCACTAGAGACTGCAGTTCCTCCACTAGAGACGCAGTTCCTCTACTGACCACTAGAGGCTGCAGTTCCTTCATCAACCACTAGAGGCTGCAGTTCCTCTAGACCGACCACTAGAGGCTGCAGTTCCTCTACAGACCTCTAGACTCTCTGCAGTTCCTCTACCGACCACTAGAGGCTGCAGTTCCTCTACCAACCACTAGAGGCTGCAGTTCCTCCACCGACCATTAGAGGCTGCAGTTCCTCAACCGACCATCAACATCACCACGACGTCTCCACGACACTGCCACAACATCTCTATGGTACCACCACCTCTCTGAGATACTGCCATGACATCGATACAGCCCTCAAACTTGTTCCTCAAGTTGACGTTCTAAGAATCAGGACAGTACTTGCACTTGACAGGAGCATCTTTGAGACTGAGGGTTAAGAGAGGAACATAAGACATGAGACTCCTCCTCTGTCTCTGATTGGCCCACCAGGATACGTCACCTCTGCTACTGTGATTTGATTTTGTACAACTGTTATGTTATACAACAACAGTTGTTATGTTTGTCAGGTGTCAAATTTATCAGTCTGACGTAAACTGCAGAAGCAGACTGAGGAGACGCTGATTTGCTGTTTAAAGATCGGCTATGTATCTTCTTTTCTTCTTCTCCTCTCAGCTGCTGTTCTCTTCAGAGGTCTCCTCAGTGGATCATCTCCCTCTTCATTCTCTCTTCATCTCCTCTTCCTCTCTCCATCCATAAATCTCTTCTCTCCTTCTCTCTCCTCCAGACCTCCTCTCCAGTTCCTCCTCCTCATCATCCTTCTCTCCAGATATCTTCTCCATCCCTCTCAGTCTGGTTCTTCTCTCCAGAACATCTAACATGTTCTGTCCCTCTGATGTTCTCCTTCCTGATCCAGAACCTCAACATCTGAACCTCAGCTACCTCCAACTCTGCCTCCTGTCTTCTCCTCAGGACCACAGTCTCTGAACCAGCAACATCTAAAAGTAAGAAGCTCTGCGTGCTGTCAGGTAGCTGCAGTTGCTAAGCTAACATAAGTGACTCTTCATATGAAGCACATTTATAACAACTGAACATCTGAAAACCATTGTAGCTTAGCTCTCTGTTAAAATGCTTTTTAAAAAAGAAAGTCGGCGTATAAAATGACGGCGTTTGTGCTCAAACGTCTTGATGTGGAATCAGCCGTCTGAACGTGAGAACAGCTGATCTCGTTAGATCAGCCCTCATCTTTGGTAGCCACATGTAAAATGAACACAGATATGCTAATACAGTCACAATGAATATGAGGTATGGCTAGTTAGCATCACAGCTCATAATGCTGTAACGGTCGACCTCGAGGTCGTGGTCAATCGGCCCCGTGTCGGCTGGCTGAGGGTCACAGTGGCGCTGCTCTGGAGCTGCACTGTTAGCACTAGCTTTGGTAGAACCCTAACCCTAACCCAGTTAGCATCATGGGTTAGCATGAGCTAAACTAAAATAGCTAGCAAGTGGTAATTGAGGCCGTGACATCACCTGAAGTTGATTCTGATTCTGATTCTGACATCAGAAATAATTATGTTTGGATGGATTTGATCAGCGTGAATGTTGCTACAACAGTTAGCACTGTAGGTTAGCATGAGCTAAGCTTCGGTAACTGAGTTAGCAACATCTGAAATTAGCTTGCTTGGACACATTTAATCAAACTGAATCTAATGCTAGTTAGCATCACATGTAAGCATGCTAAACTAAGCTAGGTGGTTTTTGGTGAATGAGCTACGACTGCAGGCTCCAACCAGCTGCCCGGTTCCTTCGCTCCACCTGTTTGCACGTGTTCAGGATACCTGGAGGTGGGCGGAGTCAGCTCCTTCATCCACCAGAGAAATGGACCTAAGGTTCTTTATTTTACAGACTAAACAGTTTTTTTTTAGCAGGATTTTCAGTATTTTGGTCTTTTTCTCCACCTGAATAAAGGTGGAGGAGCTGAACTAAAGGAAGACCTGAGAGATGAAGAAGGAAAATCCCTCCACTTAACTGAATTAATTAACAGTAATTAACGGTAAACTCCTGCAGCACCGTCTGTGACACCAACAAGGGGAGCGGTATTTGAGGTGTCAGTCGTTCATAAATATAGAAGACATTTGTCGTTTCAGGGTGTCAGTTACCTCCTGGAGGTCCAGGTCCAGGTCAGATGGACGGGCGATGTCACAGGTCACAGCGCTCACCTGGACGCCGATGTCACTCGCCCAGATGACATCACTGCATGACAACGTGAAGCGTTTATAAATCATCTGTGCCACGACCAGGTGAAGGATTAATAAAAGAACGAGGAGGAATGGGAGCTCATTGATGATGAAGATGATGTTCTGGACCTCCCTGGTTGCTCTGCGGTTCAGTCAGACAGCTCATCTATGGAGGCGGTTGCAGGTTCAACTCCTGGTGTGTGACCCTGATTTCCTGTTAACAAAGAACATTAATGCCGGAAAAAAACAAATCCTTGGTTTGTTCTTACTTTTGGAGATTATTTGATCAACTTAAAGGGTCTTCATTTAAAATCAAACAAAATAAAAATATTACATATAAAGTACTGAATTTAAAATTTAATAAGAAATGTTTAAACGTGGTTAACATAAAATTGTGGACTTTGTGTCTTATTTCTTTTACTCTTAATTTTAAATGAATAAAAACAAAAAAAACAATATAGAAAATAATGAAATTAGTATTTAATAACAATAACAGTAATAATGAATTTCGGACTTTTTCTCTTAAATGTATTAGTTTAATTCAAAATTAAGACTTTCTAAATAAAATGTATAAAGATTATTTTTACAATAAATAAATACAAATTTGATCTAATAAATAAAATACAGAGTTCATTAAAAAGAAACCTTCACTGGTGATATTAAATTAATTAACTAAATTAACATTAATCTCTGACTGTAACCTAATGAGTCAAAATTTAGACATTTCATTATCAGATAAATATATAACTTAACAAAAAACTCTGGTTAAAAACTACAAAACAAAAATGAATGAATGAACAAAGATTTAAAATCTTCTGAGACTTTTGACTTAAAAAAAAAAGGTACTTTGTCTAAACAATTTAAGATTAAAAAATATTGACTTCATTGTGTTTTTTATTTGTTTTAATTCAGTAGGTAAAAATTTGACCCAAAGTTTCTTCATTACAGTTTTTTCTTCTTTATTTCACCCATTTTCTTTTCTAGTGGTCACGTTTCTTCACCGTCAACGACCTCCTCAACTCCACCCCCCATCAGAGGGCAGCTGGGGTCAGCAGGGGTCAGAGCGTAAATGTTGTCACATGGTTGGCATAACTTCCAATGAGTGACACCCGAACTCTGCTGCTCCTTTACAGCTCCGTTTAAAAGGAGGACGACTGTACAGAGACGTATGTTTACTGGTGAACATCCGTACGGACACGTGTGTTTACTGGTGAACATCCGTACAGAAACGTATGTTTACTGGTGAACATCCGTACAGACACGTATGTTTACTGGTGAACATCCGTACGGACACATGTGTTTACTTGTAAACATCCGTACAGAAACGTATGTTTACTGTGAACATCCGTACAGACACGTATGTTTACTGGTGAACATCCGTACGGACACATGTGTTTACTGGTGAACATCCGTACAGAGACGTATGTTTACTGGTGAACATCCGTACGGAAATGTATGTTTACTGGTGAACATCCGTACGGAAATGTATGTTTACTGGTGAACATCCGTACAGAAACATATGTTTACTGGTGAACATCCGTACGGACACGTGTGTTTACTGGTGAACATCCGTACAGAGACGTATGTTTACTGGTGAACATCCGTACGGAAATGTATGTTTACTGGTGAACATCCGTTTACTGAAATGTACACGTATGTTTACTGGTGAACATCCGTACAGAAACGTATGTGTTTTACTGGTGAACATCCATACGGACACGTGTGTTTACTGGTGAACATCCAGATGGACACGTGTGTTTACTGGTGAACATCTGTATGGAAACATATGTTTACTGGTGAACATCCGTACGGACACGTGTGTTTACTGGTGAACATCCAGATGGACACGTGTGTTTACTGGTGAACATCTGTATGGAAACATATGTTTACTGGTGAACATCCGTACGGACATGTGTGTTTACTGGAGAACATCCGTACGGACATGTGTGTTTACTGGTAAACATCCGTACAGAAACGTATATTTACTGTGAACATCTGTACAGAAACGTATGTTTACTGTGAACATCCGTACAGAAACGTATGTTTACTGGTGAACATCCGTACAGACACGTATGTTTACTGGTGAACATCCGTACGGACATGTGTGTTTACTGGAGAACATCCATACGGACATGTATGTTTACTGGTGAAAATCCGCACAGACAGGTATGTTTACTGGTGAACATGCGTTTGGACACATGTTTACTGGTAAACATCCGTACAGACACGTATGTTTACTGGTGAACATCCGTACGGACAAATGGTTACTGGTGAACATCTGTATGCCCGTATGTCCATACGGATGTCCACCAGTAAACACACAAATCTTTGCTCAAACAGAGCCTTCTTCAGATTTAAAATTGGAAAATTTCAATTAGTGAAAAATGAATATTAAAAAAGGTAGAGAAAAGCCCAAATTTAACTGATAAAGTTTGGTTTTTCCTAAACCATCTCATAGTTTCTGATGCTAAGAATGATTTTTTTTTTGTTTACAAGTCATAAAAGTCATCCTTAGTCTGCCAAAGAAAAGGGTGTATTTTCTTTCTTGCTTTAGTTTTTATCTGACCATTTGACTGAGTTAATTAAATATGTAAAATCATTTGAGTTGATTTTGTACTTCACTCATACTTTTTATTAATTTAATTAGAAAAGTTTAACCCTTAAAACTGTTAGAAACTAACAGAATAACTGATATTCTCCTCAGTAAAAACCTACGTATCTGTAAATATGTTTATTAGACTCATATTTAACATGTATAAGTCTCAACATATGTACGGATGCATTTATCTGCTCATGAGTGTAAAAACTTTGAAAGAGTTTGAAAATGTGAACTTATTTTAAACATGAAGTTAAAACATGAATATAATTAATTCAATTCAATTCAGAAATACTTTAATAATCCCAGACAGTCAATTAATTATTTTAGCAGTTGTCATTACAACATGCATACAGATAATATTCGTACATACAGACATGACTGTTGCATGTATGGAAACATGTCCACTACTGAACATACATGCACATCTTCCACTTTTAAAGCTCAGATCTGTTTTGATTCATGTAGTGAATCCTCTAGAACAACTCACCGTTTATCGTAAGACAAGAGTTTTAGAGGTTTAAGCTGTACTTTTGATACATTTAGTCATACCTGTCATTGAGGTGAACTAAATGTTCTAAATGTATAAATTCATTTCAAATAGAGCAGTTGTGTTGTTTGTGCCAGCGACCTCTTCAGCTAACCAGTTAGCTAACAGCTAAACTTCTTCAATTAAAAGAATACAAAACAAGCCACGGCTTTTTGAGATTTATTTATTCCTTTGTTTCTGTAAAACTGTTGAAAACACAGAATACAACAAAGCATACAGCATTTTACAGTTTTTCCTGTATTAAAACAGTTTCACAGAAAAACGCTGAGTCATTCCTCAGCTAGCTTAATGAACCCTGAAAGGACCAACTACCAATGAGACATTCAGAGCTTCTGAGTTTATTAAATGATCATTTTGCTACAAGTGAAAATAAATAATGTCCAAGGAATCAAGTTAGAGAGAAATGTTCTGGAGAACAGGTGAGTGTTAACAGCCTATTAGCCACCTGCTACTGTCTGGGAATATAGCACTGATAAATCTGCTGTTATTTGATATAAACGTCACTAAATGTATTCATTTCATTCAAACAGATCTGCTTTGGTTCGTATCAATGACCTCTTCTGTATGTGGAACAGTAGCTGAGCTGTTCGGACAAGGACGTATCTCAGGAATGACTGGATGGAGCTGGATGATTGACACCTTGATGGGATCTTCACAGCCAGGGTTAAGGTTCAGGTAATCAGCGATCAGTTCACACCTCCAATCAGAATGAAGCGAAGACTCTGAGTTTCCAAGATGCCAGCTGGTTGTCCTGTTTATATAACCTTCTACTGATAACGGTCCGAGATTTAACAAGATAACAACTTAAAATTGTTTACAACAAAATGTTGCAATAAACAATGTTATGATTTTGAAAAAAATTGTGATTTTAAGATAAAATGTGAGGACTATTGTTTATAAAGTTGAAGTTTAATCAAATTTTCAATTTTGTGTCATAACGTCAATTTTAAATCAAGTCAAAATTTTTCGAAATTCAAGATTTTATGACAAAAATATAGTTTTTTCAACAAAAGATTGAGAAATTAGTGATTTTACAACAAAACTTTCTAATATTACAACAGCAGTTTTGCAAAAAGTTGTAATACTAACCTGAAAAGTTGTGACTTTTGCATTTTCTAAACAAGTCCCAGTTTCAAAACAAGCATTGCGATCTCACAAAATTCACAATTGTACAATAAAATGTTTCTTTTTAATGGAAAAAATGATATTTTATTAAAAAATCAGATGAGTATCTCTGTGACTAGAAGTGACTGTGTAATTAAAACCCAGCAGCTCTGTTCTGATAAATAAACTCCTCTAACTGAGTTTCTGTCTCTTGGCCTGAGGACCTGCTCTCAGAAACGTCCTCCAGAACATGTGTTCTCGTCCTGTTGGCCCGTCTGAAACCAGATCCTGAACCAACCGACACCATCTCCAGACCATGGAGCTGCCAGAGCTCGGCGAGGTCGGCCGGTCTCGTCTATTTTTAGAAGCGTAATCAACCCAGATTACGACAGCCGACACAAACGAGCGCGTCAGTGACGCCGGAGACCACCGGGGGGCGACGCTGAGGCTGTAACCGGGGAGGAACCGGGCTGGGTTATTCCTGGAGCATGTGTCGCTCCGGTCCAGGACCGACAGCTGAGCATGTGCCAGGGCGAGGGTGAGTCTGTCCCCGCGGTAACGAGCAGATGCAGGTCCTGATAATCCACCTTGGTCCCGACCTTCAGTTAGACACAAAATGGCTTCTGTCTTTTATCACATTCATTCGCTCAGAAGCCACAGAGACAGACGGGATCACGGTCCTCCAGTCGTCCCTCCGCAGACGGGATCGCGGTCCTCCAGTCGTCCCTCCGCAGACGGGATCGCGGTCCACCCGTCGTCCCTCTGCAGACGGGATCACGTCCACCAGTCGTCCCTCCGCAGACGGGATCACGGTCCCGTCCCTCCACCAGTCGTCCCTCCGCAGACGGGATCGCGGTCCCTCCAGTCGTCCCTCCGCAGACGGGATCGGGTCCCTCCAGTCGTCCTCCAGTCGTCCCTCTCCAACGGACGGATCGCGGGTCTCCCTCCAGTCGTCCCTCCTCCAGACGGGATCACGGTCCTCCAGTCGTTCCCTCCGCAGACGGGATCACGGTCCTCCAGTCGTCCCTCTCCAGACGGGATCGCGGTCCTCCAGTCGTCCCTCCAGACGGGATCACGGTCCCTCCAGTCGTCCCTCTCCAGACGGGATCGCGGTCCTCCAGTCGTCCCTCCCCAGACGGGATCGCGGTCCTCCAGTCGTCCCTCTCCAGACGGGATCGCGGTCCTCCTCCAGTCGTCCCTCTCAGACGGGATCGCGGTCCTCCAGTCGTCCCTCTCGCAGACGGGATCCGGTCCTCCAGTCGTCCCTCTCAGACGGGATCACGGTCCTCCAGTCGTCCCTCCGCAGACGGGATCGCGGTCCTCCAGTCGTCCCTCTCCAGACGGGATCGCGGTCCTCCAGTCGTCCCTCCGCAGACGGGATCGCAGTCCACCAGTCGTCCCTCTCCAGACGGGATCGCAGTCCCCCAGTCGTCCCTCTCCAGACGGGAACGGTCCTCCAGTCGTCCCTCCGCAGACGGGATCACGGTCCTCGAGTCGTCCCTCCGCAGACGGGATCACGGTCCTCCAGTCGTCCCTCTCCAGACGGGATCGCGGTCCTCCAGTCGTCCCTCCGCAGACGGGATCGCAGTCCACCAGTCGTCCCTCTCCAGACGGGATCGCAGTCCCCCAGTCGTCCCTCTCCAGACGGGATCACGGTCCTCCAGTCGTCCCTCCGCAGACGGGATCGCGGTCCTCCAGTCGTCCCTCCGCAGACAGGTCCTCCCGTCCCTCCAGACGGGATCGTCCTCCAGTCTCCCTGTCCTCCAGTCTCCCTCCGCAGACGGGATCAGTCGTCCCTCGGACTCGGTCCTCCGGTCCCTCTCCACGGGATCGTCGTCTCCTCCTCTCAGACGGGAGTCCGTCCCTCCAGTCGCTCCAGACGGGATCGCGGTCCTCCAGTCGTCCCTCTCAGACGGGATCGGTCCATCCAGGGTCCTCCGTCAGACGGGTCCAGTCCACCAGTCGTCCCTCTCCAGACGGGATCGCAGTCCCCAGTCGTCCCTCTCCAGACGGATCACGGTCCTCCAGTCGTCCCTCCGCAGACGGGATCACGGTCTCAGTCGTCCCTCCGCAGACGGGATCACGGTCCTCCAGTCTCCCCTCCAGACGGGATCGCGGTCCTCCACCGTCCCTCCGCAGACGGGATCCAGTCCCCAGTCGTCCCTCCAGACGGGTCCCGTCTCACGGGGGTCCTCCAGTCGTCCCTCCGCAGACGGGATCGCGGTCCGTCGTCCCTCCGCAGATCGCGGTCCTCCCTCAGACGGGATCGCGGTCCTCCAGTCGTCCTCCGCAGATCGTCCCTCCGCACGGGATCGCGGTCCTCCGGTCCCTCCGGTCCTCACTCCGGGTCCCCTCCTCCAGACGGGATCGCGTCCTCCAGTCGTCCCTCTCCCAGACGGGATCGGTCCTCCAGTCGTCCCTCTGCAGACGGGATCATCACGGTCCTCCAGTCGTCCCTCCAGACGGGATCGCGGTCCTCCAGTCGTCCCTCCCTCTCGCAGACGGGATCACGGGTCCTCCAGTCGTCCCCTCCAGACGGGATCACGGTCCCTCCAGTCGTCCCTCTCCAGATCGTCCCCGGATCCTCCCAGACGGGATCCGGTCCTCCAGTCGTCCTCCGCAGACGGGATCGCGGTCCTCCAGTCGTCCCTCCGCAGACGGGATCGCGGTCCTCCAGTCGTCCCCCCGCAGAAGGAATCCGGTCCTCCAGTCGTCCCTCCCTCCGCAGACGGGATCGCGGATCCTCCAGGTCGTCCCTCTCCAGACGGGATCACGGTCCTCCAGTCGTCCCTCTCCAGACGGGATCACGGTCCTCCGTCGTCCCTCTACGGGACGGGTCACGGTCCTCCTGTCCCCTCCAGACAGCGGTCCTCCGTCGTCCCTCCGCAGACGGATCGCGGTCGTCCCCGCAGACGTCGTCCCTCCGCAGACGGGATCAGGTCCTCCAGTCGTCCCTCCCAGTCCCCCAGTCGTCCCTCCGCAGACGGGATCACGGTCCTCCAGTCGTCCCTCTCCAGACGGGATCACGGTCCTCCAGGTCCCTCTGCAGACGGGATCACGGTCCTCCATCGTCCCCTCCAGACGTCCAGTCGTCCCTCGCAGACGGGACGGGTCACGGTCCTCCAGTCGTCCTCGCAGACGGGATCACGGTCCTCCAGTCGTCCCTCTCCAGACGGGATCACGGTCCTCCAGTCGTCCTCGGGATCCACGGTCCTCAGTCGTCCCTCCGCAGACGGGTCACGGTCCTCCAGTCGTCCTCTCAGACGGGATCATGGTCCACCAGTCGTCCCACCGCAGACGGGATCACGGTCCTCCAGTCGTCCCTCCGCAGACGGGATCGCGGTCCTCCAGTCGTCCCTCCGCAGACGGGATCGCGGTCCTCCAGTCGTCCCTCCGCAGACGGGATCGCGGTCCTCCAGTCGTCCCTCAGCAGACGGGATCACGGTCCACCAGTCGTCCCTCTCCAGACAGGATCACGGTCTTTTAGACCTGAATATGTCCAGACCTCAGATCTGGTCCTGAGCGGGCTGGTAAAGTCTTGTTGTCCGAGTTTTGTCCACGCTCACGTTATGATGCCGATGTTACCAGCTACATGTTCAGACCTGAATGAAGCTGATGATACAGATCCTGGTCCAGCGCCTTACATAAACCAACAACATAAACCAGAACCGTTATCACGTAACATTTCACCGTCCTCTACCGTAACACCGGTAACCGGTCCGTCCCTGATACTCAGAGAAAAACCCAACTCTAGTCTCAAAGATCTGAAGGTCCTGATCCTGATCCTTTCCTTTACTGAGACCATCCGTCCACCTCAGCTGCAGCAGATCCAGATGGTTCTGCTCAGGTGAGTCTTAGACTGGAACAATAAAGGGACTATAAAAGACCAGTCTATCTGGACTGGACTGCAGGTCTGAAACCAGTCCATCAGCTCATGTTCAGTTTGTTCCAGAAACACTTTAATGACATAAAGAAGCTGAAGGACATTAAAGGGGGACGGTTCCAGAGGTTTGACCTCAGATGAAAGACCTTTAACAGGTCTTGACTTCTGGAGCAGCTGTTGGGGGTGAAGGTCTTCACCTGGTGGTCGGCTCCTGTCACTGCAGCCGCAGGTCTGATTCCTCGTTAAAACTGTTCTTAAGAGGCTTCGTTAGAGACAGTTTGACTCATTTTCAGAGTGAACGGAGACACGTCGTCTTCAGAGCAGACCAAGGTCACGATGAGGTCATAGTTCACCCTGAGGGGTCCACTCAGGTAAACACACCTGAGATGAACCTGCAGGACTTTTCACCGCCCCGATATTTACCTCAGAGAGACGTGATGGATGGACGGGACCTTCAGAGACCAGGGACCGGGTCTTCTCCAGGGACCTCCTGGGACCGGGTCTCTCCAGGGACCGGGTCTCTCCAGAGACCAGCACCATCAGGTCTCCAGACCTCTACAACACCTCATCTTCTAGCAGTTTGCTGCTCAGGAATATTCACATGGGCGTTCACACAATGCCAAGAGGGAAAGACGTCAGCAAGCCAACAAATAAATACCGAAGTCATAAATAAAGTTAGTAAGAAGTTTGCTGGAAAAAAACATTTTATTGAATAAAAAATAAATATAAAATCCAGACAGATGAGAAGAGCAAACACAGACAGGAATGAACGGACCTGTGAGGTGATTCAGACTCTACGAGGTCGACGCCGTGATGTCAGCAGCTCCGCCTCCTCACACACAATCCAGTTAAAAGACAAAACCGTACTGGTGAACGAACGAGCGCAGTCCCCTCCAGAGCCTCAGGGGGCAGCGGCGTCACACAGAGTCCCAGAATCCTCAGAGAAATCAGAGGCGGTCCTCAGGAGTCCGGGGTCCTCAGGAGTCCGGGGTCATGATGGCGAGGAACTCGTCCTGGTTTACTGTGGAGCAGAAACAAGCAGAGAGTCTGAGGTTCATCTGAACGACTGTTGACATCAGTTCAATCATTATCAGGGGTGATAGTAAAAAAAAATCCTGAGCCTGACCTTTTTTCCCTGGGAGGTAAGCGAGCCCCTAAGCCAAGATATATGCCCCGATCAACACAATTGTCATTTTTTGTCTCTTAAAGTGTAATCTGGTGTAAATTGACCCATGGTCCTGTTGTTCAAGCTCACCACATGCAGCCCATAGAAAACAGAATGAGACAATCGAACAACATAGGCCAGGGGTGTGATTCCCTGGGACAACATTTTGATAAAAAGTTCATTAAATTGAATATTCTGATGACTTTTGTAGATTTTCCAGACATGAGATGAACAAACCCAATACAAAGCCTATATTACAGTAGCCATCTTAATTGTGGAGACATCAGAGCTCTTGGGACCCTGGGCCTGGTAGGCCTGTTCAGTAATCCTCCCTGCTTTTAACTGGTCACTTACCTGCATGCATATTGTTGTATAGCACACTGATACACGGATACTACAGCCATACTAAAAAGGTCAATGGGTGACATTATAATACTCAAAAGTAAACTAGAATTGAATGAATCAATGAATATTGGATTTGTTTACAGTATGGATTAGGAGCCAAACCATTGACAAAAGGCATGAGCAAGGAGACATTCAATTTTCTGAAAAATATGCACCATTTATTCTAAATATTTTTTTGAAACAGCTACAGTGCAACAAACAAGTGAAATTAAGAGAACAATAAGTCGCAAGCATTTAAAGTGCTTCAGACAATTTGATATTAAGAGAACTATAAGTAGCAATCATTTAAAGTGCTTCAAGGACAAAAAAAAACAATGAGAAAATAATAAAATAAAATAAAAATAAAAATAAGCAAATACTGTTTACTACACAAAACCTTACACAACACTCAACATTTGTTCATTCAAAATAAGTGCTATTAAAACTGTAAGTTCAGTAAAATTGACCCATAGCCCTGTTGTATAAGCTCCACACATGCAGCCCACACACAAAAAATAATGAGACAATTTGAGACAACATAGGCCAAGTTATGTACAGCTGCTTAAAGCAGACCCATAACTTTGATTTTAGGGTTGGGCGGTATTACGGTATCAGTTTCAATACCGTCTTAAAAATGCAATGAATGATTCTGTGGTTTAAAGTTTAGTTTCTCTCCTGTATCGCTGTGTGTACGCGTGTTCTGCTTATTTACCGTTTATTCATGTTCGCTTGCAGCTGATCTCGGTTTGACTCGTCCTGTAAGGTACTGACGATGAAAACAACACTTCCTGAGCTTGCTGCTTCAAAATAAAAGCTTGTAATTAAACTAATAAGTTTGGACTTTTATGTTTGAAGAATTTATAGGAAGTAAAACGTCCCGCATCAGACACTTTACTGTAAAGCGTTTTTTCAAGCGCTGCAGGAGAGATGCTGCAGGCAGCCGCAGCAGAGAAGGAACAGATAAAACTACAGTGAAAAGCAAGAAATACCAATAAATAACAACTGTAGTTGAGCCAACTTTATACTGAAGCACTGAACTGCTGTTTCGAGGTAAACTCGCCTTTTTTTTCAGGCGTAAAGTCCCGCGGCGGCGCACATAATGGGGACGCCTGTTTTGACGGGCGGCGTCCGCCGGTGGTGTGTGTTCGCCTTAATAGTCGCGGGAATACCGTATACCCCGGTAAAATGTGAGGGAAGTTTGACGGTATCAAAATTTGGATACCGCCCAAGCCTACCTGATTTTTTTTATTTTTTTTCTCGCAAACACCTCGGTATGCCGGAAATCCGGCGTGACGCCGGAGCGCTATCACCCCTGCATTATTATTAATGAAGGAAACTAGTTAATTAATGCGTTGACCCGCCTCCTGCATCGACCACAGATGTCAGAGCGAACGTCTCCTCTACGGAGGACAAACACCGTTAGAGATTCAGCAGGTGGTCTCAGTCCAGCGGCTCCAGTTCTGCTGGTCACAGGTTCGACTCCCAGCCGCTGCTGCATGTCTGCCCCACTTCCTGTCTGCCCCGCTTCCTGTCTGCCCCGCTTCCTGTCTGCCCCGCTTCCTGTCTGCTCCACTTCCTGTCTGCCCCGCTTCCTGTCTCTCCCGCTTCCTGTCTCTCCCGCTTCCTGTCTGCCCAGCTTCCTGTCTGCCCCGCTTCCTGTCTGCTCCACTTCCTGTCTGCCCCACTTCCTGTCTGCCCCGCTTCCTGTCTGTCCCGCTTCCTGTCTGCTCCACTTCTCGTCTGCCCCACTTCCTGTCTTCCCCACTTCCTGTCTGCCCCGCTTCCTGTCTCTCCCGCTTCCTGTCTGCCCCGCTTCCTGTCTGCCCCGCTTCCTGTCTGCTCCACTTCCTGTCTGCCCCACTTCCTGTCTGCCCCGCTTCCTGTCTGTCCCGCTTCCTGTCTGCTCCACTTCTCGTCTGCCCCACTTCCTGTCTACCCCACTTCCTGACTGCCCCGCTTCCTGTCTGCCCCACTTCCTGACTGCCCCGCTTCCTGTCTGCCCCACTTCCTGTCTCTCTATACTGAAAAAAAACCCCCAGTCAGGTGAAAAAAAACCTTTCTTTTAGCTCCAGCACGCTCTCAAATGTTCCCAGTTCAAAGTTTCCAGTTCAGCGTTCCCAGTTCAACATTCCCCGTTCAACGTTCACAAACATTCCCAGTTCAACGTTCCCACTCAAATGTTCCCAGTCAAATGTTCCCAGTTCAACGTTCCCAGTCAAACGTTCCCAGTCAAATGTTCCCAGTCAAACGTTCCCATTCCAGCGTTCCCAGTCAAATGTTCCCAGTTCAACGTTCCCATTCAAACGTTCCCAATCCAACATTCCCAGTCAAACATTCTCAGTCACATGTTCCCAGTCCAGCGTTCCCAATCAAACATTCCCAGTCAAATGTTCCAACTCCAATGTTCCTAATCAAATGTTCCCAGTCCAAAGTTCCCAATCAAGCATTCCCAGTTCAGCATTCCCAGTCAAATGTTATCAGTTCAATGTTTCCAGTTCAACATTCCCAGTCAAACGTTCCCAGTTCAACATTACCAGTCAAATGTTCCCAGTTCAACGTTCCCATTCAAACATTCCGCGTTCAACATTTCCACTCTAACGTTCCCAGTTCAGCATTCCCAGTCAAATGTTCCCAGTTCAACATTCCCAGTCAAATGTTCCCAGTCAAACGTTCCCATTCTAGCGTTCCCAGTCAAATGTTCCCAGTTCAACGTTCCCATTCAAACGTTCCCAATCCAACATTCTTAGTCAAACATTCTCAGTCACATGTTCCCAGTCCAGCGTTCCCAGTTCAACTTTCCCAGTCACATGTTCCCAGTCCAGCGTTCCCAATCAAACATTCCCAGTCAAATGTTCCAACTCCAATGTTCCTAATCAAATGTTCCCAGTCCAAAGTTCCCAATCAAGCATTCCCAGTTCAGCATTCCCAGTCAAATGTTATCAGTTCAATGTTTCCAGTTCAACATTCCCAGTCAAACGTTCCCAGTTCAACATTACCAGTCAAAAGTTCAACGTTCCCCAGTTCACACAGTTCCCAGTCAAATTCCCAGTTCACACAGTCCCAGTCAAACGTTCCCATTCTAGCGTTCCCAGTCAAATGTTCCCAGTTCAACGTTCCCATTCAAACGTTCCCAATCCAACATTCTTAGTCAAACATTCTCAGTCACATGTTCCCAGTCCAGCGTTCCCAGTTCAACTTTCCCAGTCACATGTTCCCAGTCCAGCGTTCCCAATCAAACATTCCCAGTCAAATGTTCCAACTCCAATGTTCCTAATCAAATGTTCCCAGTCCAAAGTTCCCAATCAAGCATTCCCAGTTCAGCATTCCCAGTCAAATGTTATCAGTTCAATGTTTCCAGTTCAACATTCCCAGTCAAACGTTCCCAGTTCAACATTACCAGTCAAATGTTCCCAGTTCAACGTTCCCATTCAAACATTCCCAGTTCAACATTTCCACTCTAACGTTCCCAGTTCAGCATTCCCAGTCAAATGTTCCCAGTTCAACATTCCCAGTCAAATGTTCCCAGTCAAACGTTCCCATTCTAGCGTTCCCAGTCAAATGTTCCCAGTTCAACGTTCCCATTCAAACGTTCCCAATCCAACATTCTTAGTCAAACATTCTCAGTCACATGTTCCCAGTCCAGCGTTCCCAGTTCAACTTTCCCAGTCAAATGTTTCCAGTTCAACGTTCCCAGTCAAAAGTTCCCAATCAAACATTCCCAGTCAAATGTTCCCACTCCAACATTCCCAATCAAATGTTCCCAGTTCAGCATTCCCAATCAAACATTCTCAGTCAAACGTTCCCAGTTCAGCATTCCCAATCAAACATTCTCAGTCAAACGTTCCCAGTTCAACGTTCCCAATCAAACATTCCCAGTCCAGCGTTCCCAGTCTAACGTTCCTAGTCAAACATTCCCAGTCCAACGTTCCCAATCAAATGTTCCCAGTCCAGCATTCCCAGTTCAACGTTCCCAGTCCAGCGTTCCCAGTCCAGCGTTCCCAGTCCAGCGTCTCCAGTCCAGCGCTGCGTCCCCAGACTGGACAGCGTCTTACTCTCTCCGTCTCCGTCGGCGTCGAACTCGTCGATCATGCTCCGCAGCTCCTCGTCGCTCACGTTCTCTCCGAGCTCTCGAGCGACTCGTCTCAGGTTCCTCAGGCTGATCTTCCCAGACTCGTCATCATCAAACAGCTTGAAGGCCTTCAGGACCTCCTCCTTCGGGTCTCGTTCCAGGATCCTATCGGTCACTGCAGACGACAGGAACGAGTGAAGGAGAGGGAGAGAGAGAGGAACGGGGAAGAGAGACGAGTGAGGAGATAGAGAGAGAACGAGTGAAAGAGGAAGAGAGAAACGAGTGAAGGAAGGCGAAGAGGAAGAGGAACGAGGAGAGGAAGAGAGAGAGGAAGGAGTGAAGGAGAGGGAGAGAGAGAGGAGACGAGATGAAGGAGAGAAGAAGAGGACGAGGAAGAGGAGAGGAAGAGAGAAGGAACGAGTGAAGGAGAGGAAGAGAGAGAGGAAAGAGTGAAGGAGAGGAAGAGAGAGAGGAAGGAGTGAAGGAGAGGACGGAGAGAGAGGAAAGAGAGTGAAGGAGGAAGAAGAGAGAGGAAAGAGAAAGGAGAGGAAGAGAGAGAGGAAAGGAGGAAGGACCGAGTGGAGAGAGGAGGAGAGGAGAGGAAGAGAGAGAGAGAAAGGTGAGAGGAGAAGAAAGAAGAGGATAGAACGAGGAAGGAGAGGAAGAGAGAGAGGAAAGATGAGTAAGGGAGGAGAGAGAGAGGAAAGAGGGAAGGAAGAGGAAGAGAGAGAGGAAGGAGGAGAGGGAGAGAGAGGGACGAGTGAGAAGAAGAGAAGAGAAGGAGGAAGGAGGGAAGAGAGAGAGAGAGGAACGAGTGAAGGAGAGGAGAGAGAGAGGAAGGAGTGGGAAGGAGAGAGAGAGAAAAGAGGAGAGAGGAACGAGAAGAAAGAAGAAGAGAGAGAGGAACGAGTGAAGGAAGGAAGAGAAAGAGGAACGAGTGAAGGAGAGGAAGAGACAGAAGGTCATGTGACCCTGAGGAGCAGCAGCAGACGACAGAACGAGTGAAGGAGAGGAAGAGACTGAGGAACGAGTGAAGGAAGGAAGAGAAAGAGGAACGAGTGAAGGAGAGGAAGAGGAGTGACCCTGAGGAGCAGGAGACGAGAACTGAGGAACGAGGAGAAGGAGAGGAAGAGAAAGAGGAACGAGTGAAGGAGAGGAAGAGAAAGAGGAAGAGGAGAGGAGTGAAAGAGGAAGGAGGAGAGAGACAGAAGGTCATGTGACCTGAGGAGCAGCAGACGAGAGGAATGAGAGGAGAGGAAGGAAGAGGAAGAGAGGAAGGAGAAAGAAGGAGAGGAAGGAGAGAGAGAGAGGAACGAGTGAAGGAGAGGAAGAGAAAGAGGAACGAGTGAAGGAAGGAAAGAGAGAGGGAACGAGTGAAGGAAGAGAGAAAAGAGTGAAAGAAGGAAGAGAGAGAGGAACGAGTGAGGAGAGGAAGAAGAGAGAGAGGAACGAGTGAAAGAAAGGAAGAGAGAGAGAGAAGGAAAGGAAGGAACGAGGAAGAGAAGAGAAAGAGGAACGAGTGAAGGAAAGGAAGAGAAAGAGGAACGAGTGAAGGAAAGGAAGAGAAAGAGGAACGAGTGAAGGAAAGGAAGAGAAAGAGGAACGAGTGAAGGAAAGGAAGAGACTGAGGAACGAGTGAAGGAGAGGAAGAGAGAGAGGAACGAGTGAAGGAGAGGAAGAGAGAGAGGAACGAGTGAAGGAAGGAAGAGACTGAGGAACGAGTGAAGGAAATGGAGAGAGAGAGGAACGAGTGAAGGAAGGAAGAGAAAGAGGAACGAGTGAAGGAATGAAGAGAAAGAAGGTCATGTGACCCTGAGGAGCAGCAGCAGACGACAGGAACGAGTGAAAGAAAGGAAGAGAGAGAGGAACGAGTGAAGGAGAGGAAGAGAGAGAAGGTCATGTGACCCTGAGGAGCAGCAGCAGACGACAGGAACGAGTGAAAGAAAGGAAGAGAAAGAGGAACGAGTGAAGGAAAGAAGAGAAAGAGGAACGAGTGAAAGAAAGGAAGAGAGAGAGGAACGAGTGAAGGAGAGAAAGAAGGTCATGTGACCCTGAGGCAGACTCACCCACTTCGCTGAAATCCTCGAAGCTAATCTTCCCGTTTCCCTGTTTGTCGTAATCCTTCAGGATCTTCAGGACGTCCACCTTCTTCACCTCGAACCCGAGCGCTCGCATCGCCACCTGGTGGAGGAGACTGAGGTGAGTCACAGCTGGTGAACATCTGTCGCTGGTTAGAGTTCAGGTTAGGGTCCGACACCTTCAGCTCGTGGTCGTCGATCTCTCGGTCTCTGTCGGTGTCGAACAGCTCGAACGCTTCTTTGATCTCGTGTTTCTGCTCCTCGCTGAGCTCCTTCCGCTTCTTACGTTTGCTTCTGTCGGCGGCGGCGGCGGCGGCGGCGGCGGCGAGCTCGGTTCTGCAGAAACACGACGGAAACGTCACATCGGATCAGCCGAGGCTCCAGGGGCCAACGGGGGCCGGTCAGACCCTCATCGGGCCCCAGCAGTCCCAGTTCACCGTCGTCACAAACCAGAACCAGAACCAGAACCAGAAGGAACCTTCAGGGGTTCCGGACCGAGACCTCTGACACCAGAGACCGAACATCTGAGGAGACGCAGCAGTTTCAGACCCAAAAGAGTGAATTTAGCAAAAACAGGGAAATCTAAGAGTTTTACCAGAGTCGGAATTTGATGTCAAAAACTTCTGTAAAGTATTTCAAGACAAAAAACTCAAATAGAAAAACCAATAATTTTACAATAAAAAGTCAGAATTCAGCTCAATTCTCGATATCGGCGTGACGTCACGAACCACGCTATCGTCCTTGGTTACAGCGCGAAGGGGCAAACAACATTGGATCCAGCTAGCTCCAGCTAGCATTCGCTCGCAGTTCCTTTAGCTATTTCCTATCTTTATTGTTTTTTAACTTTCTTTGGCGAGAGTCACGGGTGCCTGTGGTGGCGATCATGGCGTACCGATATCAGGATGAGTTGAAGTCAGATGCTTTAGCGAGTTATGAAGCCAAATTGGATTCGCTAATTCGCTATATTTCCGATGTGTATCATCGATGTTAATATTATACTATAATAACTCCATAGTGAAATATTGCTACTAGGAACCTGCAACAGTGACTCGAGGTGTCCAGAACGTTTGGAGGGACATTTTTATTCTCTTTATCAAACCAAAACAAACGCTGGAGAATGGGTGGGTTCAGTTGTGTGTTTGTCCACACAATCAACTAAACGTGGGAAAAGTTTCAAAACACACCTACATTTACTCAAAGGTAAGTTTACTTTGTTTATTAGATGATTGATTTAACCACCATTTAGTAAAAGTAATTATATGATTTAGCAGCAGGGAGGGTGATGAGTTCTCTGTTAGCATTAGCTCTGGTCCAACACCAGAGCTATGCTAACATCAGACAGTCGCAGCATTGTATTAATATAATTAATAAAGTGACGTTAACATCACTAGCCTCACCTTATACCTAACAAAATAAATATCCAGGGCCATATATATATTTGTAGACAACAAGGTAGGCTAATAGCTGGCTAGCGAGCTCTGGTCCATAGTGGAGAAATCATTGACACTGTGGACCAGAGCTAATGCTAACGGAAATATGTTTTCATTCATCAACCTCCCTGCTGCTAAATCATATTACTTTTACTAAATTATTTCCTTTCCCTTGGGAAAGGAAATAAAAAATACCCCCTCCAAACGTTCTGGATACCTCGAGTCACTGTTGCAAGTCCCTAGTAGCATTTTTTTTTTTTTTTACCGGACCTCAACGATCTATAATGGGGCCTCCCCAAACACGTCAAAATATTAGATCTAAACATAGAAATTAAAAACTAAAATATCTTGAAAAAAAATCCGATTTCTTACCTGTTACAAAGTGTGCTGAACAAACATATGTGTAGTCTGATTTGGGCACCCAAAATTTCCCTCGAGTATCTTCGTCTGCTCTGTTAATAGCGAGCAGCCATTTTGTCCTTCTTTCAGGCTCAGTAGCCTCGCTAGGAATCATACCTGTTATTATATTATCACCTGTTATTATATTATTATCACCTGTTATTATATTATTAACACCTGTTATTATATTATTATCACCTGTTATTATATTATTATCACCTGTTATTATATTATTATCACCTGTTATTATGTTATTCACCTGTTATTATATTATCACCTGTTATTATATTATTATCACCTGTTATTATATTATTACACCTGTTATTATATTATTATCACCTGTTATTATATTATTTTCACCTGTTATTATATTATTATCCCCTGTTATTATATTATTCTCACCTGTTATTATATTATCACCTGTTATTATTATTATATTATTATCACCTGTTATTATTCACCTGTTATTATATTATATCACCTGTTATATATTATTAACCTGTTATTATTATTATCACCTGTTATTATATTATTACACCTGTTATTATTATTCACCTGTTATTATATTATCACCTGTTTATTTATTATTATATTATATATTATCACCTGTTATTATATTATTATCACCTGTTATTATTATCACCTGTTATTATATTATTTCACCTGTTATTATTATTATATTATCACCTGTTATTATATTATATTATACCTGTATTATTATTATCACCTGTATTATTACCTGTTATTTACCTGTTATATTATTATTATTATTATTTCTGTCTGTTGTTTATAAAAAAAAAAAAAAAAAGAGAGAGAGCCCTTACTACATTGAATTCCCCTTTATGGGATAAATAAAGTATTTTTCATTCATTTCATTTTCATTCATTTCATTTCATTTCATTTTCATATAAAATGACAAAAGCGACTGGCGAGCAACATTGTTGGGGCATTTCTTCACCATCTTTCCCGCCATCGTAAACTGCACGAAATCAGACAGAACAGGCACAAAATGCTAAATGCATCGGCTTCGCTAGCAACAGTGAGCGATTGTTTGCCCCCTCGGACTGGTTGCTATGGCCTGGTTGCTATGGCCCGCGGATGCCAGTGGCCCGGATGTTCGTGATCGAGAATGTTTTGATAAAATTCACTTTCTTTCACAAAAAAGTCACTATATTTTTTAGATTTGTGTATTTGTGTTGTAACTCTGTCATAACGGTTATATAACTTCACTCCTGATCCAGGCAGCTGATTCTGTTGGGTTTTTCCTCTAAACTGCAGTGAAGCAAAGACATAAATAAGAATAATCAGAATAAAGACGATCTCTGAATGTGGTGAAACAGCTGTTTCAGGTTTGAATCTATCCTGTAATCAAACAGACTTTTCCAGAATCCCATTTGCAGCTAAAACAGTCAGCTGCAGCTCCATCTTTGACATTTTTAAATCTTTAATCCATCCTGACTGACACCGTGAAGCAGGTTTCAGGTTGGATGTTGAACTAGGCTGCTTTTATTCAAACCAAACCACGTGACTATGACATCTAACCTGGGAGGACCTGTGGCTCCACAGGAGACAAGTGTAGATGATTAATTGCTGCAGTAATATTGGTATTATATGACTACATTTTTGCACCTTAAGAACATTTTTGTTGTAATTTTGTTTGCAGAACTCAAATAAAGCTTTAAACACACATTCTAGAAAAAGCTCTGGTGAATCCCAATGAAACAGGGTACACCTTAGGTCTGAATTCCAATAAAAAATGATCAAATTTCCAAAACAATCTAATTTTTTTTTTAATTAAAAGAACACTGATATAATAAGAGGAAGAGATGTGATAGTTGTGTTGTAGTGCAGTAATTCGGCTTTGGTTTGGAGTCTCTAGGTCACGTGATTTGAGCACGTTAATAAAAGAATGCAACATCCAACCTGAAACCAACTTCACGGTCACCGAAGCTAACGGCTGCTAATGCTGCTGCTCCTCCAGCGGCGGTTCGGCGGCTCCAGACGGCCGTGCACCGACTAGAAACAAGGTCGTGACCGCGGGAAGGCGGCTTACCTCAGCGACAGACTCATGACGGGTGAATTTTGTGGTTAAAACAGGAGTTTAACGTGTAAACGTGCGGTTGACGGCGCTCAGCCAACACAACAAATCCGTTTATCCGCGCTCATACTGAACGCGCTGATTGGTCGCCAGGCAGCAGTAAAGCGCTCCCTGATTGGTTGACGTGTCTTCTTTTACTGCGGTGGAGAGTGAACGGTGCAACAGCGCCTCCCGCTGCTCACTGATGAGAACGTCCTCCGTTTGGAAGAAGACACGTCATCAAAAAAAAAAAAAAAAAAACTAGAAGTCCAGCTGGTCCAGGGTTTTTAGGACACAGATCTAACTTTAGTTTTAGTTTTACACAAAGAAAAACAACCATTCAGCTTTAGCTTTAGACATGAAATCCACTCAGATAACTTAATTCCAAACCAACTTTTTAGTTTTCAGTCGTTTCCACAGTCCACCTGTTTGTTCTGGTCGTCAGTTGGGGTCACCTGGTCAGTGTGAACACCACACCCCCCTCTAGTGGCAGCAACACGGCCGTACCGAGGGCGGATGGAAGAAGGGGTCTCGGTCCGGTCTACACATCTGTGGAGTCCAGATGTAAACACATATGGTTCTGACTGAAAACATTCACAATGTCTGGTTCAGGTCCATCCAGGTCCAGATGATGTCCAGGCTGGAGCTGACACCAGCTTTGACCTTCTTCAGAATCAGCAGCTTGTCAAGGTCAAATGTATTTGATCTAAAAACATCCAGGGTTGACTGAGGTGCTTCACAAACTGAAAAACAGAGATCGTGGGGTTTTTAATAACTTTATTTTTGGCACTAGAGGCCTTTATTGACAGGAAACAGGGCAGATGTGCAGCGACGGGTCACACGGGCCGGGAGTTGAACCTGCGACTGCTGCGTGGAGGACTGGAGTCTCTGTACATTTCTGCTAAAGAACTAAAGTTACAAGCTGCTGAATCATGGAGCTCCGAATTACTTCAACCTTTGTGTTTGTGTTGATGTGTTATAAGAAATAATATGACATTTATTTAAACTAGAAATATGTCACTTACTCTCTGAAATCTGTCTTCTAAATTTTTATTATTATTACTATTATTATTACTATTTGTATTATTACTGTTATTTTTATTATTATTACTATTATTATTATTATCATCTTTATTTATTATTGTTATTATTATTATTATTATTATTATTATTATTATTATTTATTATTAAATATTATTATTATTTGTATTATTATTTTTATTACTGTTAATAATAATAATATAATTATAATAATATTATCATTATTATTATTATTATTATTATTATTATTTCTGATCAAAGTTCACAGCCTTGCTCATCAGAGGTGGCGTCTGTCTGGACCTGATGGTTCTAGAAACTTCCTGAGGTCTGAAAACAGCAGAAACACTGGAAGGTTCTGTCTGGACTCCAGAACCTTCATGTGCTGAACTGTGAACGGCTGAACGGCTGAAGGCTGTTCTGGGAGTAATGAGGGCTGCTGGGTGGAGCTGCAGCAGGTTTCAGCCTCAGTGTTTGTGTTCATTCATGTCTTCGACCCCCCTGAACCCCCTCTGAACCCCCCCTGAACCCCCCCCCCTGGACTGGGACAAAGACCTCCTGTCTGTTAAAGACTGCAGCTTCAACAGCTTCAACAGCTTCAACAGCTCAGATGACGACATGAAATGGAAAACAACCCTAAACTAAACAAGCCTGAAAACTTATTTGGAGTTCTGACGTTTAAATTTATCTTCCAAACTTCCTGAACTTCATTCTGGAATTTAAATGTTGCAACTGAACTTTGATCAAGTGAATCTGATGTTTTACTTTGACAGAAACTCAAAAACTCTCAGCCAAGATCCTTTATTTATCTATTTTATCTATTTCTCTGCTCTGTGAGCACCGTGTTTGTCCTCCTCTGCTCCCTGCTCACTCTGCTCTCATATATATATATATATATATATATATATATATATATATATATATATATATATATATATATATATATATATATATATATATATTGCTCTCAGCAACCCCCCTCCTAATGGACAATGTGACTCATCTCTATTGTGTGCAATATACATATACATACTCATTAACGTGCAATAACTATCTCAGGTGTAGTAATCACTACCAACATATCCTTGTAAATAAAGTCAGAGTTATTATTTATTATTTATTATATATTCTCTATTGTAGTTATTGTTTGTTTTTATTATTGTTTTATCCTATTTTATTGTTGTCCTTTTCTCTTTTTTATTGCTATTCTTGCTGCTGTATCAATGTAAATTTCCCCATTGTGGGACAAATAAAGGATTATCTTATCTTATCTTATCTTATATAGTAGCTTCTGTTAGCACCTGTTAGCTTCTGTTACCATCTGTTAGCCCCTATTATCTTCTGTTTGCACCTAGTAGCTTCTGTTAGCTTCTGTTAGCACCTATTGTCATCTGTTAGCACCTGTTAGCTTCTGTTAGCATCTGTTAGCACCTATTAGCTTTTGTTTGCAGCTATTATCTTCTGTTAGCACACCTTACCTTGTCCGCATGTTAAACTGGGCTCTGGGACGGTCGGCTCCATCGCTCGCCAGACTGAATGGAGCTCGGTCTTCCCAGAGGAGAAGGTTTGGTTCATCTGAGTTTGGTTCATCGGTGCTTCCTTGTCTGACCTGGAGATATCCTGGTTTTAACGGCTGTTAACAGGTTTTAACGGCTGTTAACTAGAGTTAGCACTCAGACTACAGGACCGGGACATGAAGGAGGAGCGCTGGACGCTAGCAGCTCCTGAAGTACACCAGACTGCAGCGTCTGGTCTACTTGAAACTTGAATTTCCCCCTTGGGGGATCAATAAAGTATATTTGATTTGATTTGATTGATTGATTGATTGATTAGCATCTGCTAGCAGCTGTTAGCACCATTAGCTCCCAGTTTGGCTGCATCTCTGCTCCTCCAGCGGTTCATTCAGACCAGATCATCATCTAACCGTCAGATTCTGCAGATGTTTCGTTCCTCAGGATGGTCAGTGACCTTCTCATGTTTAATGACGTTGACCTTGAAGCTGACCTTGACCAGTGAAGCTCTCTGACCGTAACCATGGAGCTTTGATGGTTTCAGCTTGAGATGCTGATGTTCAGACCTCATCAGTCTTTGTTTTATTTTCATTTTTCTCTAAATAGATTCGGACATTTTACACTGATTCAGAGCTTAATACCAAAGATTTACTAAATTAAGTCATTAATTAAGTAATTAAGTAATTGATTCCCGTTGAGTAAAGATTAAAAAAACAGTTGAGGAGAATTAACGACAGGAATAAGAAGTCAGATCTTTATGAGCTCAGAACTTCGTTTGTTTTTTTTTTTTCATAAATTTGCAAGTTTATAAAGTAAAAAATTATATTGTTTTTTTTTAATTTGTGGACTTATAAAGTCAGATATTTCTCAAATTTACAAGTTCATAGAATAAGAATTTCTGTTTTTTCAGGCTTAATTAATTCTTCTGATAAATATTGTGCGTTTAGAAAAGTCAAAATTTCAGTTTTCTGTTGAAAATTATTGAGATTATAAAGTCAGAAATGAACTTTTCTCCCAAACGTGTGAGTTTATCAAGTCAGACTTTGAGTTTTTATTTCTGAAATGTAAAACTGAAACCCAGATTTTCCTGTAACTCAGGTTTATTTGAGCTCAGCTTGAACCTAAACCTCAGATCAGCTAATCTGCCGGTGGAACAGAGTAGATGTTCTCCACGGATCATCTTGAAGGTCTGAACTGGGGTTTTACTGGTTCCTGGGGGGCCTGAAGTGGCCCCGGGGCCTCAGGAACTCAGGCTCCGCCCTGAAGGGTCCGTGAAGCCGACGCCCTGAAACCAACAGCAGGATTTCTCTGGTCCTCCTTGTTTGTTTCTGAGAGAAACTGTGGTCGGCTGAAAAATGTCCTCAGTGTGTTTAATGTAATTAACGCCGGCTGATGAGACGAATCTTCTCCACAACTGTGGTCGAGTCTCGGAGGAACGTTCAGCAGCTCCATCCATCACGCTGACAGCAGACGGGCTTTATTGGGTCGGTTCTGGAGTGTTTATCCGACGTCCGCTGCGAGTCTGTTGTTCCAGACTCAACGCTCTGGCATCCCAGGCCTCCCAGTTTAACGGCCGGTTTAACTGGGACGAGGCTTTGTTCTCCAGAACCAGCAGATGTTCTGCTTTAACACTCAGTAAAGCACAAACGGAGCTGAGACGGTGAAGATCCGAGCTGTAAATCAGACGACTGTAAACAAAGATCAGCTCTGGGAGACGGAGACGGAGACAGAGGGACTTCTGGGACGAGCTGGTTGTGAAACCAGAGACGCCCTCAAACTGGTTTCCATTAATTTAAAGTCCTGAAGTCCCCGACCTCCGTCCTGGATGAACTGATCCTCAGGACGAGTTGCTCGGGTCTAGAGAAGACGATGTTTGCTCCTCTGGAGAATTCAGGTGTGCGATAACACAATGCCAAAGGGAAAGACATCAGCAACAGTGCTAGAGAAGAACTTCACGCCAGTCTGGAAAGGTTTCTAAAACCATTTCTAAAAGATTTTCAGTTCCAGGTCCAACAGTGAAAAAGAATACTAACATTCAGGACAGCTGTCAAAGGTCCCGGCAGGTTTACGTCAAGATCTGAACACCATCCTTCTGGAACAGTCCTCTGGACTGATGAGACCACGGTAGTAGAGACCAGGAACGCTGCAGGAGACCAGCAGAAACACCAGAACGTTTCAGAAAGAAATTTGTGCTTCTATTAAATCAAAATTTCAGATTTTCCCCCCACAAATTTCTGACAATTTAAAGTGTGTATGTATAACTCTAGTATAGAAGTTTATAGTATGGAGTCTGTCATATACAGTCATTGAAAAAATGATTAGACCACCCTTGTTTTCTTCAGTTTCTTGTTCATTTTAATGCCTGGTACAACTAAAGGTACATTTGTTTGGACAAACATAACGATAACCACAAAGATTGCTCATAAGAGTTTTATTTAAGAGCTGATATCTTACCATTTTCCATGGTTTTCTTGATTATAACCTAAATCACTTAAGTTTTTACATCAATAGCTATGGCGTTGTACTGCCAAAAACACTGCTTTTATGCATTCAGTTTTTTTTCTTTTTTCTGTCTGTTTTAGTCACATGATGACGTTTAGTGGTACCAGGTATTAAAATGAACAAGAAACTGAAGAAAAAATGGGGGTCTAATAATTTTTTCCATGACTGTATAGTCTGTCTTATATAGCTGCAGTAAATAGTCTGTCACATATAGTCTGTAAAATATAATATATAGTATGTAATGAGTAGTATATAGTATATAATCTGTATCTCTACTATCTCATCTGTAGTATTAAGTCCAGTACAGTGGTTGTGAAACTTTTAATCCTGAGTACCACCATGATGACCAGTTTTAAAATATAGCCATATATGCCTTCTCAATTAGCTTTAAACACACAGAGATGTTTATTCCTTATTGGGTGCGTTTACATGAGAAGTTTAATTCCTCTTTAATTCAGAATTAAAGTTAAAGCCGAAAAAAAGTTACCATGTAAACACTTAATTCCACATGAAAATGTCAATTCCGAATTAAACTTAATTCCGAAGTAAGTGGCTGGTTTATTCCCATTTTAATTCCGCATTAAGTAATTCCGTGGTCATGTAAACACTCATTCCTGTTTAAATTAATTCCCGTCTTTCTGTGCATGCTCGTTCTCTTGCCCGTCTGTCGCGATGACGCTTATATTCCGCGCTGGGCTTGTTTTCAAAACAAAGTTTTAAAATGGCAGCACGCAGTAAACGGTGTTCAAGAGCAGAGACGATTTATTTAATAAATAGCTTGGAGGAACTGGAAATAATTAAAAGAACAGATGGCAGGAAACATAAAAATTGTGAGCTTTTCAAAGTTGTAGCGGCTAGGTTAAATGAAGGAGGTTTCACAGATAGAGACGCCACCCAGGTCAAAAATAAGTGAAATGTTGTTGCTAACCAGTTAGCTAAGTTTGTTTTCTTCCGGTAGATGTAAAGACGTCCGCCCCCCCTATCCAATCAGAACCCTTCCCAACCCCCAGACCTAAAGCGGAGTTGGATAAAGCCGAACAAACGTGTTTTCCATGTAAACCTTAATTCGGAATTACTATTTCCATGTAAACTCGAAGGAAAATGGTTTAATTCGGAATTATTTAGCTCCTAATTATTAATTCCGAATTAAAAAAACATCATGTAACCGCAGCCAGTGTGGTTATTTATTACCTGAATTGTTACTTTACTTAATCAGACATTTACAACTCTGTTCAACAATTCTCTCATACTCATACTGTTATACAGAGAAAATAAACTCACTCAAAAGTTGTTACATCTGCACTGCAACTCCATGAAAATGGCATAAATCCTGCTCGACAAACTAAAACAAACAGCAAGTGTCTTTAGTAAAACTCCTCTTAAACCAAGTTTGTTGTTAACACCCCTCTAACACAGATATCAGCATGAACCACAGAGAAACCAGCATGTTGCTGAATATGAATAATCTGCATACCTAATGAGACGGGTGTTCCTGTCTCTACTTCAGAACACAACACATTGTGGCTCTGGTTCTTTCGTCGGTCCCGCTCCAAAAGAACCGGAGCTCGACATGTTGGGTCATATTTTCGTGCAGCTGTGTGGGCGTTCGGAGAAGCCAGGGTCAGCGTTGCATCTTGCGTTGACACTTGAAGTTCTCACACTTCTCGAACCGTTATCTTCTCCATCCTGATCTGAAACTTTTCTTTTATCTGTCTTTTTCCCTCCACGTAGCCACGCTTTTAAACTCATTTCGAGATTATAACATTACATTTATTTGCCCTTCGCATTTACGTTTCCCCTGCTCGCACCAACAGTTTGAAACGATCCCATGATTCCATGCAGCCTGCACGTGCCTACGTAAGCAGAGTACAGTTGCAATAAATATTCTTTAAAAGACACAGTTTTAATTATCTCAAGCTACACATTTCGTTTGAAGTGTTGAATTTATAATGCATCGTATGTTTCCGATTTTTTTAAAAAGTGAAAATGCAGAAAAATGTGGAAAGTCTTGACGTTCCCCCCGCCTACTACCAGAGAGCGCTTGTGCACCACTGGTCTAGTATATAGTCTGTAGTATGTAGTCTCTAGTATCTCATCTGTAGTATGTAGTATCTAGTATCTCATCTGTAGTATGTAGTATGTAGTCTCTAGTATCTCATCTGTAGTATGTAGTATCTAGTATCTCATCTGTAGTATGTAGTATGTAGTCTAATATTTCATCTGTAGTATGTAGTCTCTAATATCTCATCTGTAGTATGTAGTATGTAGTCTAATATTTCATCTGTAGTATGTAGTCTCTAATATCTCATCTGTAGTATGTAGTATGTAGTCTCTGCTCTCTCATCTGTAGTATGTAGTATGTAGTCTAATATTTCATCTGTAGTATGTAGTCTCTAATATCTCATCTGTAGTATGTAGTATGTAGTCTCTAGTATCTCATCTGTAGTATGTAGTATGTAGTCTCTAGTATCTCATCTGTAGTATGTAGTATGTAGTCTAATATTTCATCTGTAGTATGTAGTCTCGAGTATCTTCTCTGTAGTATGTAGTGTGTAGTCTGTAGTATCTCATCTGTAGTATGTAGTATGTAGTCTAGTATATAGTTTGTAGTATGTATTATATAGATTGTAGTCTGTAGTATGTAGTATGTAGTCTAGTATATGGTCTGTAGTATGTATTATATAGATTGTCGTCTGTAGTATGTAGTATGTAGTCTGTAGTATCTCATCTGTAGTTTGTAGTATGTAGTCTAGTATATAGTCTGTAGTATGTATTATATAGATTGTAGTCTGTAGTATGTAGTATGTAGTCTAGTATATGGTCTGTAGTATGTATTATATAGATTGTCGTCTGTAGTATGTAGTATGTAGTCTGTAGTATCTCATCTGTAGTTTGTAGTATGTAGTCTAGTATATAGTCTGTAGTATGTATTATATAGATTGTAGTCTGTAGTATGTAGTCTGTAGTATCTCAAAGCTACAACAAAAAACTCCTCTCAAGTTGTTTAAATACTTGACACTGAGCTTTTTCTTGTTTCTTTTCTTGCTTTTTCTTTGCAAGTTTATGAAATCCAAATTAGAATGTTTGTTTCATTAAGTCTGAATTTCAGTTTTTACTCGTCATTCTTTTAAATGTATACATTTAAAATTTTATTTTTTATTTTAATGTTATTTTTCTCTCAAATTTCAGGGTTTTTTTTCTTGTAATTGTGTGAGTTTATAAAGTCACCTTTTTATTTTTGGAAATTTGACTTTAAAGTCTGAATTTCTAGTTCGTGACTCAGCTGAGGAAGCCTGGAGTTTAGTTCTAGTTGAAAAGTAACAGATGAACCATTTTGTCTGATAATAAAGATCATTTGGCAGCAAGTTTTTCCTCATATTTTTAATCTACTGTAGAGCAGTGATTCTCAAAGTGTGGGCCGCAGCCCCCTGGTGGGCCGTCGTGGTACTGCAGGTGGGCCTTGAGAGGTCAATAAAATTAAACAAATGTGTTTTAAATCCTCGATCTTTTTTAAATATGTTTTTAATTACTGTAAAATATTCATGACATGATTAAAAAAACATTAAGAAGTAATAAAACAAACCAGTTAAGTGTTATTCTACTGTCATCTTAACTTAATATGACAAGTGTCACCTTGTTGACTCCTTACATTAATATCGGATCATGGTTCCTGGTCCTGTATGTTGGTCACAGTTGTGATTAAAGGTTTCGGTGGGACAAGGAGATTTTTCACATTTCAAACTGGGCCTTGATATTCTGAAGTTTGGGAACGGCTGCTGTAGAGAGAAACTAAATGGGAAATTACAGTTTTACAGGCTGTTCCTTCAATGCTAATGCTAATGCTAATGTGAACCTGGTTGGTTCATGATTCAGAATTGGACCAATAGTTTTCAATAGATAAAATGGAAAGAGAGGACCCATCAGGACGGGACGCATCAGGGAGGACCCCATCAGGGAGGACCCCATCAGGATGGGCCCCACCAGGAAGGACCCCATCAGGGAGGACCCATCAGGGAGGACCCATCAGGGAGGACCCATCAGGACGGGCCCCACCAGGAAGGACCCCATCAGGGAGGACCCATCAGAGAGGACCCATCAGAGAGGACCCATCAGGACGGGACCCATCAGGGAGGACCCATCAGGAAGGACCCATCAGAGAGGACCCCACCAGGGAGGACCCATCAGGGAGGACCCATCAGGAAGGACCAATCAGGAAGGGACCATCAGGGAGGACCCATCAGGAAGGACCAATCAGGAAGGACCCCACCAGGGAGGACCCATCAGGGAGGACCCATCAGGACGGGACCATCATGGAGGACCCTATCAGGAAGGACCCCATCAGGACGGACCCCATCAGGAAGGACCCATCAGGACAGGCCCCACTAGGACGGACCCCATCAGGGAGGACCCATCAGGGAGGACCCCATCAGGGAGGACCCATCAGGACGGGCCCCACCAGGAAGGACTCCATCAGGGAGGACCCATCAGGGAGGACCCATCAGGAAGGACCAATCAGGAAGGGACCATCAGGGAGGACCCATCAGGGAGGACCAATCAGGAAGGACCCCACCAGGGAGGACCCATCAGGATGGACCCCATCAGGACGGGACCATCATGGAGGACCCTATCAGGGAGGACCCATCAGGACGGGACCCATCAGGAAGGACCCATCAGGGAGGACCCATCAGGGAGGACCCATCAGAGAGGACCCCACCAGGGAGGACCCATCAGGGAGGACCCATCAGGAAGGACCAATCAGGAAGGGACCATCAGGGAGGACCCATCAGGATGGGCCCCACCAGGACGGGACCATCATGGAGGACCCTATCAGGAAGGACCCCATCAGGACGGACCCCATCAGGAAGGACCCATCAGGACAGGCCCCACTAGGACCCCATCAGGGAGGACCCATCAGGGGGACCCCATCAGGAGGACCCATCAGGACGGGCCCCACCAGGAAGGACCCCATCAGGGAGGACCCTCAGGGAGACCATCAGGCGGACCCCCCAGGAAGGACCCCTCAGGACGGACCCCATCAGGAAGGACCCATCAGAGGACCCCATCAGGGACCCCATCAGGACAGGACCCCACAGGAGGACCCCATCAGGGAGGACCCATCAGGACCCCATCAGGAGGACCCACAGGAAGGACCCCATCAGGGGAGGAGGGGACCCATCAGGGAGGACCCATCAGGAGGACCCTCAGGAAGGGACCCCATCAGGAGGACCCATCAGGACGGGACCCATCAGGACGGGACCCATCAGGGAGGACCCATCAGGAAGGACCAATCAGGAAGGGACCATCAGGGAGGACCCATCAGGAAGGGCAATCAGAAGGACCCCACCAGGGAGGACCCATCAGGGAGGACCCATCAGGACGGGCCCCACCAGGACGGGACCATCATGGAGGACCCTATCAGGAGGACCCCATCAGGACGGAGGACCATCAGGAGACCCCACCAGGGACCCCCATCAGGAGGACCCCATCAGGAGGACCCCATCAGGAGGACCCATCAGGGAGGACCCATCAGGAAGGACCTCATCAGGAAGGACCCATCAGGATGGGCCCCACCAGGAAGGACCCCACCAGGAAGGACCCCATCAGGGAGGACCCATCAGGAGGGGCCCCATCAGGACGGACCCCATCTTGAAGGGACCATCAGGGCCCCTGAAACTCCACAAGCGTCTCTGCTGCGGATCAAAGTGAACAAACATGACACTCAGCCTGACTTTGGAGGTCCGACCTCCTTCTCATCCGCACGCGCCTCGGGAGGGCGGGACTGTGACATCCAGGAGGGGGAGGAGCTTGTTCGTGCACCTTGAGGCGCGCAGTCGCTGGTTTCCAGTTGTCGTCCAGATTCTGGAGCGTTTGGATCCCAGCTGCAGCAGAGAGAGGTAAGGGGGGGGGGGGGGGGGGGGGGGGGGGGGGGGGGGGGGGGGGGGGGGGGGGGGGGGGGTCACGGTTTTATTGACCATCCTCGTGTTTACCGGTAAACAAACCAACGCTATACAGCCTGGTGACGTCATCGGCACCTATTTACACCCACGTTTAAGGTTTTTGGATCGTTTTTCTGCAGACTAGTGGAGCAAAGATGCTTTAAAGAGTCATTAAAATAAAACTCTACAGTTGCATTTGGATGTTTATAGCGGATTTAGCTGTATTTATGTGAATTTATGTGTTTATAGTTGTATTTATGTGAATTTAGGTGGATGTGTGTATATAGTTGTAATTTTGTGTATTTAGATATATACAGTCGTATATAGTTGTATTTAGGTGTATTTATGTGTATATAGTTGTATTTATGTGTTTATAGGTGTATTTAAGTGTTTATAGTTGTATTTATGTGTTTATAGGTGTATTTAAGTGTTTATAGGTGTATTTATGTGTTTATAGTTATATTTATGTGTATATAGTTGTATTTATGCGCTTTAATGAATAGAAAACATTTCTAAGAGCTACATATGTAAAACCAGCAGTTGGTAACACTTTACTTATCCATTTTCCTTTTTTCTTTTTTTTTAGTGTAAATTCATGTCATTTTTCCAGTTTATGAGATCATTTAATCCAGGTCTGACTGGTAGAAATATTACGTTTTTTTTTTATTTAGGACTCGGTCTAAACAGGCATCAATGTAAAAAAAAAAAAAAAAAAAAGAAAAAAAAGCAGAAAATTGACCTTTTTGTTTTTATACAAATAGAAGTCATGAATGACAGTCTTTTCTATCTACGAGCTCATTTGTCCAGGTCTGACTGGTCTAAGTTTTCCAGTTTTTGACCTGAACCTGGTTTAAGGTGGTTTATTTCTTTATTGAGTCTGAAGTGGTTTCTGCAGAAGAAGCCTGACGTTGTTGTTCAGGGTTGTTATCAACATATCTGCTCCAGCAGACCTCCTCCAGAGGGGTCGGGGGGGGGGGGGGGGGGGGGGGGGGGTCTGTTGACGGGAGAATAAAGGGGGTCTTCAGTCTACTTCTTCTGGGTCTGTTAGTAATCTTTTTATCTGCTCAGGAGTTTGTAAATTCCCTCCAACATGATGAGCTGATTTTTCATTAGGACTCATCCGGATGTTTCCGCCAGCCTCTGGTTGGTGGATTTCAGGGCCGGACTCAGAGAAACTCCACTGTGGGGCCCCAGTCCTGTTATTGTTTCCCCCCGATGGCTGAACTGGTGCCTTAAATATTTCCTTTAACAGAAGAACCGCCCATGCTCCTGTCAGACTGATATCTTGGCTTTTGTACTCTGGATGCAGGAACCTCGACAGGAAGTAGAGACCATCATGTCCTGTGGGGGGTTGGACCTACTGGAGGAAACTCCAGGATGAGCTTGGGACTGGTTTACTTCACTTCTTATGACCCTCATCAGCAGATGAGAAGCTTTACTCGTCACTAAAGTTTACTGATGAAGAAACACTAACAACCAACAAACCAACCAGAAACCTGCAGTTTTATCTCAGAAGCCGCTAAAAGTTTTATCTACTGACCAGTGGAAGCTAGCTCCATTAACCTCCATGTTGAAATGCTCGCCAGTACGGCAATTAATCAGTTAATCCACGTATGTTCACCGGTACATCAGCTAATCTGCGAAGGTTCACCGGTACATCAGCTAATCCGCGTAGGTTCACCGGTACATCAATTAATTAGCGTAGGTTCACCAGTACATCAGCTTATCCACGTATGTTCACCGGTACATTAGCTAATCCACGTAGGTTCACCGGTACATCAGATAATCTGCGTAGGTTCACGGTACATCAATTAATCCACGTATGTTCACCGGTACATCAACTAATCCGTGTAGGTTCACCGGTACATCAATTAATCCGCGTATGTTCACCGGTACATCAAATAATTCGCGTATGTTCACCGGTACAATCAGCTAATCCACGTATGTTCACCGGTACATCAATTAATCACGTAGGTTCACCGGTACATCATTAATCCGTAGGTTCCCCGGTACATCAGCTAATCCACGTAGGTTCACCGATCCCGTAGGTTTCACCGTACAGCTAATCCACGTAGGTTCACCGGTACATCACTAATCCACGTAGTAGTTCACCGGTACTCAGCTAATCCACGTAGGTTCACCGGTTAACATCCATCACCGGTACATCATCCAATCCACGTAGGTTCACCGGTACATCAGCCAATCCACGTAGGTTCACCGTACAATCAGCTCACGTAGTTCACCGGTACATCAGCATCCACGTAGGTTCACCGTACATCAACTATTCCGCGTAGGTTCACCGGTACATCAGCTAATCCACGTAATTCACCGGTACATCAGCTAATCAGCGTAGGTTCACCGGTACATCAGCCCATCCACGTAGGTTCACCGGTACATCAGCTAATCCACGTAGGTTCACCGGTACATCAGCTAATCCAGCGTAGGTTCATCGGTACATCATCTAATCCATGGTTCACCGGTACATCACTAATCCACGTAGGTTCACCGGTACGACTACTAATCCACGTAGGTTCACCGGTACGACTACTAATCCACGTAGGTTCACCGGTACGGCCACTAATCCACGTAGGTTCACCGGTACATCAACTTTCCGCGTATGTCACCGTACATCGTAATCATCAGGTATGTTCACCGGTACATCAGCTATCCTAATCGCGTAGGTTCACCGGTACATCAGCTAATCCAGTAGGTTCACCGGTACAATCATCTAATCCAGCGTAGTTCCCCGGTACATCAGCTAATCCACGTAGGTTCACCGGTACATCAGCTAATCCCCACCACGTAGGTTCACCGGTACATCAGCTAATCAGCGTAGGTTCACCCGTACATCAGCTAATCCACGTAGGTTCACCGGTACATCAGTTAATCCACGTAGGTTCACCGGTACATCAACTAATCCGCGTATGTTCACCGGTACATCAGCTAATCCACGTAGGTTCACCGGTACATCAGCTAATCCACGTAGGTTCACCGGTACATCAGCTAATCAGCGTAGGTTCACCGGTACATCAGCTAATCCGCGTAGGTTCACCGGTACATCAGCTAATCAGGTTCACCGGTACATCCTAATCCACGTAGGTTCACCGGTACATCAGCTAATCAGCGTAGGGCGGTACATCTAATCCGGTTCACCGGTACATCGCTAATCCACGTAGGTTCACCGGTACATCAGCTAATCAGCTACGAAGGTTCACCGGTACATCAACTAATCCGTAGGTTCACCGGTACATCAGCTAATCCACGTAGGTTCACCGGTACATCAAATTAATCCCGTAGGTTCACCGGTACATCAGCTAATCCACGTAGGTTCACCGGTACATCAGCCAATCCACGTAGGTTCACCGGTATCACATCAGCAATCCACGTAGGTTCACCGGTACATCAACTAATCCACGTATGTTCACCGGTACATCAGCTAATCCGCGTAGGTTCACCGGTACATCAACTATCCACGGTAATAGGTTCACCGGTACACATAATCCGCGTAGGTTCACCGGTACATCAGCTAATCCACGTAGGTTCACCGGTACATCAGCTAATCCAGCGTAGGTCACCGGTACATCAGCTAATCCACGTAGGTTCACCGGTAATCCGTCACGGTAATCTTAATCCGTAGGTTCACCGGTACACATCAGGCTAATCCACGTAGGTTCACCGGTACATCAATTAATCCGCGTAGGTTCACCGGTACATCACTAATCCCGTATGTTACCGGTTCACCGTACATCCAAGGTTCACGGTACATCAGATAATCGTAGGTTCACCGGTACATCATCCGGTATGTTCACCGGTACATCAAATCCGCATAGGTTCACCGGTACATAGCTAATCCGCGTACATCATCTAATCCGTAGGTTCACCCGTACATCAGCTAATCCACGTAGGTTCACGGTACATCAGTTTCCAATCCACGTTCACCGGTACCATCAACTAATCCACGTAGGTTCACCGGTACATCATCTAATCAGCGTAGGTTCACCGGTACATCAGCTAATCCACGTAGGTTCACCGGTACATCAATTAATCTGCGTAGGTTCACCGGTACATCAGCTAATCAGCGTAGGTTCATCGGTACATCAGATAATCTGCGTAGGTTCACCGGTACATCAGCTTATCCACGTAGGTTCACTGGTACATCAGCTAATTCGCGTATGTTCACTGGTACATCAGCTAATTCGCGTATGTTCACTGGTACATCATCTAATCCGCGTATGTTCACCGGTACATCAGATAATCCACGTAGGTTCACCGGTTCATCAGATAATCCACGTAGGTTCACCGGTACATCAGCTAATCCGCGTAGGTTCACTGGTACATCATTTGTTGTACATCAGTGCAACAATTATTCTGTGAAGGAAGTGTATAGGTTCACTACTGTCGTATTGCTACAATCGCACCTGTCTGCATGGATTGCTCAGGTAATCCACACAACTGCTACATGCTAAAAACATGCAAAACACAAGCCTGTTATCTTTTTAAAACTCTGTTACTGTGTCAGATAAAAACTCACTGAGCCGTGAAAGGAGAATAAAAAAAACTATCGACCAACAAGCTGTAATGAGGTCTGATATGACCTCAAATTAGTATCACAATTAAGTGAACGTGTCACCTTGATTATGATTAATGAGTAATTATTAACTGATAATTTTTTTCCCCCTCAAATATTACTGACAGGCTTTTGCTGCAAATATGTTCAACTACTCAAACTGGAATAATTTTCCAATAAAAAGGTGTAAACAGTGAAACGGATAAAAAATATATGCTAATTAACTGAAGATTATAGCAGATAGAAGTAATTACAGAAACTGACATGGTCAGGATTATTGTTTTATTGTTTTAGTTCTGAAGGTTGGTTTCCATTAACTGGCAGCTCAAGTCTGAATTCAGTCTCATCTTTGATGTTTCACCTTCAGAAATCAGAACAGTTTCTGATGTCAGATCTTTCTGGAACAACGTCACTGAGCGTTGTTCCAGAAACAGGTCATCTTGGGGAACATCTGACATTTCCTTCATTCTGATTGGATAACACCTGTGTATATGAGACGTGTCAGTCGTCTGGATCCTGACAAACGTCCTCCTAACGTGTTGACTTCCTTCTCACATTTGTTCCTTTTAGATTCCAGGTTTGTTCAGACACCTTGCAGTTTCAGGAATAAACTCGTGTGCAGGGTTAGGGGTTAGGGGGTTAGGGGTTTAGGGGGGGGAGCGGCTGTGAACGGTTGAACTTGTAGGTTTGTTGTAAGTGGGGTCGCTCTGTAAACTGAGGTTCAGGCGCTCGTCGCTCGTGTTTCAGAGACTTGTCATAGCTGTGGTCGACCACGCCGAGCAGAAACAGGCCCAGTGATTTAGAGCAGCGTCGGGGGGCCGCGGACCTCTCTCAGCCCAACAGCGCTTCTCTGTTAGCTGGCGTAGACTCAGCGGCTCCACCCCGACCCCACCCACCACCCCGGAGCCCCGCCGTGGCCCCCGTCAACCCCCAAATGAAAAAGGGGTGTTATTCCCTCAGAGGTCAGGAAACAACAGTTTAGACGAGCTGCTGAATGAAACGTTCTGTTGTTGTGTTGACTGTTCCCTCCACCAGAAATAACTCCCATCAGTGACTGCATGTATTCAGATATTTCAGAGCATGAGCTCACACTCTGAGCTTTCTGCAAATAAACTTTAGACAAACACATCTGCAGTGGTGGAAGAAGCCCACGCAGGTCAGCTGGAATACAGGGTTAGTTGTTATACTAACAAACCTGTGCAGGGTTTACGGTTTAGTTTCAGGTTTCCGGTTAGTTTTAGGGTTTTGGTTAGGTTTTCAGGGTTACCGGTTAGTTTTTCGGTTAGGGTTTTTAGTTTGGTTAGTTTTCAGGGTTACCGTTAGTTTTTCAGGTTTAGTTTTCAGGGTTAGGGGTTAGTTTTCAGGGCTACCGGTTAGTTTTCAGGGTTACCGGTTAGTTTTCAGGGTTACCGGTTAGTTTTCAGGTTTAGTTTTCAGGGTTAGGGGTTAGTTTTCAGGGCTACCGGTTAGTTTTCAGGGTTACTGGTTAGTTTTCAGGGTTACCGGTTAGTTTTCAGGGTTACGGTTAGTTTTCAGGGTTACCGGTTAGTTTTTAGGTTGGTTATTTTTGGGTTACCAGGTTAGTTTTCAGGTTACCGGTTAGTTTTCAGGTTAGTTTTTAGGGGTTAGGGGTTAGTTTTTCAGGGTTAGTTTCCGGGTTTAGTTTTCAGGGTTAGGGGTTATTTTTTCAGGGTTACCGGTTAGGTTTTCAGGGTTACCGTTAGTTTTTAGGGTTAGTTTTTAGGTTAGTTTTCAGGTTACCAGGGTTAGTTTTCAGGGTTACCGGTTTAGTTTTTAGGGTTATGGGGTTTTAGGGTTTTAGGTTTTAGGGTTAGGGTTAGGGTTAGTTTTTAGCTTTAGTTTTCAGGGTTACCGGTTAGTTTTCAGGGTTACCGGTTAGTTTTTAGGGTTACCGGTTAGTTTTCAGGGTTACCGGTTAGTTTTTAGGGTTACCGGTTAGTTTTCAGGGTTACCGGTTAGTTTTCAGGGTTACCGGTTAGTTTTCAGGTTTAGTTTTCAGGGTTACCGGTTAGTTTTTAGGTTTAGTTTTCAGGGTTAAGGTTAGTCTTTAGGGTTACCGGTTAGTTTTCAGGGTTACCGGTTAGTTTTTAGGGTTACCGGTTAGTTTTCAGGGTTACCGGTTCATTTTCAGGGTTAGGGGTTAGTTTTTAGGTTTAGTTTTCGGGGTTAGGGATTAGTTTTTAGGGTTAGGGGTTAGTTTTTAGGTTTAGGGTTAATTTTTGGGATTAGGGGTTAGTTTTTAGGTTTAGGGTTCGTTTTTAGGTTTAGGGTTAGTTTTCAGGGTTAGGGGTTAGTTTTTAGGTTTAGGGTTCGTTTTTAGGTTTAGGGTTAGTTTTTAGGGTTAGGGGTTAGTTTTTAGGGTTAGGGTTAGTTTTTAGGGTTAGGGGTTAGTTTTTAGGTTTAGGGTTCGTTTTTAGGTTTAGGGTTAGGGGTTAGTTTTCAGAGTTAGGGATTAGTTTTTAGGGTTAGGGGTTAGTTTTTAGGTTTAGGGTTAATTTTTGGGATTAGGGGTTAGTTTTTAGGTTTAGGGTTAGTTTTTGGGGTTAGGGGTTAGTTTTGGGGTTAGGGGTTAGTTTTTTGATTTAGGGTCAGTTTTTAGGTTTAGGGTTAGGGTTAGTTTTTATACCAGTGAACCCACGTGGATTAGCTGTCCAGGACATCAGTATTTGATTTTATTATTTCTCTTAAATGAATAACCTCTTAAATCCTGTGGAAGGGATACTTAGAATTGTCCACATGACCCCCCCCCCCCCCCCCCCCCTTCTTTTTGGGCTTTACTTTTTCAGAAATAATAATTTAATGGTGTTAAAAGCTTCTCTGTTCTTCATGTGAGGCTGGATTTATGAACTCAGACCTACTAGAGTCATGAAACACTGGGATGCTCTCTGGTCTGACCCCCCCACCCCCCCCCCCCCCCCCCCCCCACTCCAACAGCCCTCAGAGATAATCTACATAATTACAGCGTCCCATCGCTGTCACCCAGAGGACAACAGTTCAAAAATGCTGCTTCTTCATCCAGGGCAGTTTTAAAGGAGGAATCAGGGCTGCATCTCCCGTTTTATGGGAATTCTTAAAGCAACAGCTCATTCGTTCGATTAAAGGGGACAAAGTGTGAGAAAAATGTATTTTTGTTTTGACAGCAT
>JAGFBZ010001573.1:0-61087 GCA_018398805.1 Hirundichthys speculiger | reverse complement strand
AGTCTGAATAAGCAGACTGGAATTGGCCCTAAGATCCAGTAAATCTAAATGCCAGTCCTCATTGCTGTCATTGTTGGCGTCATTGTGAAACAGGTGCAGTCGTCCAAATCCATCAGACTGCTACATAGTGACTCCGTGGTTCCTCACAAAAGAAAAAGAAAATTGCTCCATGAACAAAACTCACACACGAAAACACATAATCTACACTTAATTTGATTTCACACGGAAACTGGTTTGCATTTGCTCTACTTGCTCCCCTGAGCCGACGTGTTGCCATGTGGCGAGGCAGGGAGAGTTATTTTTGAACAAATAACCGCTGACCTTTTTTCCCCTTTCAAATCCCTTTCAAACCACAACCTAATTTCTAGCAGTGATAACCACCTGAGACCTTACACAGACCAGAAAAGGGGGGTGTATTAACAGCTTGGAAGGGATCAGTAAAAGTGGCAAATGTCAGTGTTTGGGCAGCGGTGAATCTCCACGCCAAGTGTCTGCTCACCAGCCAATGAGAGGGCGTCCAGGAGGCTTGGCACTTCAAGTTTCCCTGCACCGTCTCGGAGGACTTGCCTAATTGGGGCAATAATACAGTCATCCATTAGGCAGGTGGCTAAACGTGAAGTATATGCATGGACCATTTTATTTCCATTTCAAACCGTCTGCTGCCGTGACCTCATCCTGAGCCGGGGCTAAGCCGCGTTTCAAATTAGACCAACAAATCCCAAACTGCTCAGTTGTTGTTGAAGGAAACCCTCGCAGATGAGACGAAGGTCAAGAGAGTCGGGTACGGAGGAGCGAACGCCGCCCTTCAAGAGCAAAACAACATTTCTGGACGGATTCGTTTTTTACTCGCAGCTTTTTGCTCTTCGCTCCAAACAAGAGGCAGTTTGGCTGTTAAGTTCGTGTTGGAAACACATGACGGCAAAGGCAGGTTGAAAGATTTCACACATTTGTTGTGTTTTTTTTTTTTTCAATTCCATAATTGGCAGAAGACGATTTACACTCCTCCTCTGTGTTTTGGGTGTCTGCAAAAGAAAAATGTGTTTCCAGCTGCAAAGATAACAAGCACAGTTCTGCTAAAAGGGAGAAATTGCTGGAAAAAAAAAACAAAAAGCGAGTGAGTGTGAGTGCTTTTTGATTTGAAAGTGATTGGAAGGTTTCCTCCGTTTTATACAGAAATAAACAAGGTACCTTTCAATACTCCTTCCTTGAGCTTAAACAGTCTTTTGTTCAGCTTTTTTTTCCCCTTCAGTTGCTGCTTTTTCTTTTTTTTTATCAGACGTGCACCGTGAAGGGAATAGTTTTGTTCCTCCGAGTGAAATGAAAGCACTTACTCAAGTTAAATGAAAATGAATGAACAAGCGGCGGCAGAAAAAAGGTTTCTATACATTACAGGATGACACTGCCAAAAATATATTCATGCCATCAGAAAAGTGGTGTCGTTAAAATGATTCCCAAACGGTTAAAATCAGAGGGCGTTTGGTGGGAGCGTTGCACTGTGACACATTTGCAGAGAGAATTTCAGATGAAAGTCAAACATCTTTGTTGGTTTTGACATATATTTACATCTTTGCTTCTCCTCTCGTTGTTCCCGTTGCCATTCCCCCAGATAATATGCAGCCTTCAACCGGTGCTGTGCAAGAAAAAGAAATGACGGATAAAAGATAGCGGATGGTGCTGCAGAGTTTCATTCACCTGGTTTTAAAACGCCAAAATAAAACGAGCAAGATGTGGCCTCTACAAGGTTTAAAGCTGCTATATGTAAGATTTGCCCCTTGAAAATAATTTTTAAAAAATAATGTAAGACTGTCTTTCAAAAGGAAGGTCCAGCAGGCCTTGTGATATATATATATATTTTTAATTGTTGTATTATGTCTACCAACCGACGTTAAAATGAAGAACAAAATACTTTGAGGGGGTCTTCTGTCTGTGTGTCAATCACGACAATTTTACCACGAACGGGGGCAATGATATAACATGAGTATAATATCAAAGTACAGTGATCCCTCGCCAATTCGTGCTTTAAGTTCCGCAGTTTTAGTTATTCAGGGATTTTTCAGAAATATATAATATTAAGAAAAATCAAGAAAAAATTGCGGAAACATCACAGGATGCTGTGCTTCTCTCACAGCGAAGAAATATTGTGAGCCAGCCTGGCCCCTTTAAGAAGGTGGCCTTATGGGTAATGGAGTGTGTGTGTCGAGGGACGGCAGAATGAAAACGGGTTTAGATGAAAAGTGTAGTTAGCATCAACAGCAGCCCAGCGTGTATAGATTTACATTCTCTGTTAACCGACAGGAGCCCAACAATACAACCTGTGTGATGTTACAAGTTCCTGCAGTGTCAGAATAAAGTGCTCGTTCCATGCAGAGAAAACCGGACTTTTTCTTTTGTTGTTGCTAGCGTGTTAGCTGCTAATTACGAGCCAAAAATAGCACAATACCAGCAGTTTCTTTACTACAGTTCGGAGACCAGAGGCTGTGAAGGTAACAGAAAGACCACAGTTGAGCCTTTGTCTTGTTTCGCTGCAGTGCCTCAATACTTTTTTGGGGTTTTTAAACACATTATTGAGGCTCGGGGGGCTCCGGCTCCAGTTCGCAGATTTTGATTTTCGCGGGGGGGGCGCCGGTCCCCATTAACCGCGAAAAATAAGGGATCACTGTATCTGTTAACAATATCTGAACCCATTAAATAAATAACAACAAAAAAAAAAAAACCTCACATAGAGCAGGCTTGGTACGTAGAATCATCTTTCAGTAGGACTCCTGGTATTGTCTGTTTAAATCTTTCTTTTTCTTGGAAGTCGTAGGCTGTTCTTCTTTCTCTTCACTGTGCATTCTCCCCTTCACAAGGAAACTTACAAACAACATCTGTTTCTTACTTATTTTGCTAGCTGGGTTAAATTCTGGTGCTCAAGCTGCTGAGATGTAACCGGGAGAATCCAATCATTTTTCAAAATAAAAGATTTTTCAAAATAAAAGCTCGTTCAGACTCATAATAAATAAAGTTTAAAAAGCTACATTTTTCTTGCGCGGCCCGGTACCAATTGATCCACGGCCTGGTACTCTCACTGACGTTGATAGTAACAACCAGATCAACTATAGACGCTGTTCACTGACGTCACACAAGCTTCACAGTACAGTTACCTTATTTGATTAAAAAACCTACCATGATCAGTTCTGAATGTTTACTGAATGAAATAACTATTGTATTCAGTAGACCAGGCTGGGACCTGGGAATTGTTCTTGTAGAGATCCATCCATCCATCCATCGTCTATGCCGGCTTAATCCTATAGAGGGTCAAGGGGATCTGCTGGAGTCTATCCCAGCTCTCTTCAGTCTAAGGGCAGGGGTCCTCCCTGGCCAGGTCGCCAGTCCATCACAGGACCACATTTAGATGAACAACCACACACACTCACAATCACTCCTACGTGTAATCCTGAACCACCAATTAACCTGACATGCATGTCTTTGGACTGTGGGAGGAAGCCGGAGTACCTGGAGGAAACCCACGCAAGCACGGGGAGAACATGGAAACTCCACACAGAAAGACCTGCTGAGGTTCAAACCAGGAACCTTCTTTATAGAGGTGTCTGTCTCAGTCGAGAACCAAAATTATAGACAGAAATGATTAGTCTCACCTTTTGAAATGGTCAGAACATGCTTTGAACTTACCCATGGTAACGTAGTCTTTGTGGTTTACTTGCACGATCCAAATTCTTCAGACTTTGATCCTTCATGTACTCCAGTTACAGGGAATCTGTAGAAACCGTGTTTCACTGATGGATCTGATCCGTTCTTTCAGCCACGAACGAGCGCATGTGTGCAGCATTTCAGCCACTTAAATGGCCTTTTCAGTCTCAAAGACAGTAACGTGTGAGCCATCTCTTAGCATGCCAAACATCTGGAGCCGTCGGTCGAAGCGTCGAGCGTTCAGGGAATGGGCTGATGACACCGTAGAGATGGGAAGCACTGTGGAGCCAGTAGGCAGATGCTGAAACCATTTAATGAAACACAACCCACAATCCAAGCAGTCAACTACTTTTTCCAACACCAGTGACTCTTTTACTGACTCGCTGGTTTTTGCAGCACAGTCTGCTGCCTGCATCTCCTTAACGTATGCTTGTTGTCTCTTCTCGTTTAGTTCGTGCTCTGAACAAATCACGGCACAAACAGCACAGCCGCTGCTCCTTCCCTCGGTCCATGTTCGGATAAACAGCTTGTGCCTTTCATGTGGTCGCGCCTCATTTTTGTGTTTGTTGACAAAAGTGGTCCTGAGACCATATGGGTGCATAGATTGTGCGTTTATACAAAAAGGTATGAACCCCATGACGCCACCCAGAGGTTTTCTGAAGCATGCTTTCAAAGCATCTTTTACATATCTCTGCATCTAATTACTGACTGGGGACGTGATGGGTCCGGACGACGGCGCCGGTCGTGGAGTGTGGATAAGAGGCATAAGGCCGACTGCCGTAAGTCGGAGGACGGTGTTCATGGCTGAGAGGGTCCCAGGAAGAGTGCGGTCCATGCCGGTGCCAGGAAACGATGGCAGAGGGATCGCATGACGAAAACGACCGCCAGGACGTCGCCGTGGAGAGGAGAGGACGTTCCGGGTCACCGATGCGTCGTGATCAGTGGACGAAGTTCCAAGTAACGAGTGACACCATTTTGACGGAGGCACGATAATCCTCTGGGCGGTGGTATGAGTTGATGGTCTCATATTGAAGACTCTCCACTATTTTAATACCTGCACAAGCACTGTAGCTCATGATCATCAACGTAATCACCTCATATGAAAGACTTGACTCCATATCGATGCACAAAGAAGAAGTGGACGACATGGACAATTTGTGTAGAGATGACTAAAAATTGTATGGAGGATACCTGATTGTTGAAGTTGGGATGATACTGTGTGTTATTGTTGATGTTTGATTCCTGATGTGTTATTTTTGGGGTTTTACCCCAAAAAAGGGGGGATATGTTGAGAAATTGTCTATTAGTTGAACTCACGATGAAGTGATTTCGGGGAAACAGAATAATGAGTTGAGTTCTGTGAAATGTTTTTGCCTTAGAATGTTCTAGAAACAAGATGACCAGCCAAGAATAGCGCTGGGCATCAGTGTGTCTGGCCAGAAGGATGTGATATGACGCAAGTTATGAAATGTGTTGTTTTTGTGGGGGTATGTATTTGTCTGATTCCATTAAAGGAGGTCTCTGCACTCTCAAAGCTTGTCCGAGTCTTTTGATACACAACGGGTAACATACTGGCAGATAACTAACACATCCCAACCCCAGTTAATCCAATAAAATTAGCAAATGGGGGGAGCAAGGTGGCCTAAAAACTGGCTGAAGCAAGCCTACCTCAACCCATCGCTGACTACAGGTTAGCTATTCTAGCTCGGTTGGCTAGGTAATGCTAACCTATGATGCTACTAATGCTCAGTAGTCAAGACACTGATTATTGCTACATAGCTACAGTGTTGACATCTAGCCATTATACATAGCCAGCTGTTGATTAAAAGAGCACAACACCAATCATGCACACATTTGTTGCTCTGTATAATTTTACCTGATGTGGAAAATACATATTCGCCCCCTGTACATTTGTAATGGATGTGAAATCTAGCTATAGACACCAAAGCTGTTGGTTTAGCCACTCTGTGTTTGTTTATATGTTTATTTTGTACATGGAGGTCAATGGAGACTGACTCAGCACCTAGTGGTCGATGGAACTGCAACTTGCTTTACTTTCAGATTTGCTTCAGACGAGAGGACGTAGGCCCATGGGTGGATGACCCCAGTCAGGCTGGAGAACGGAGGGCAAAATGAACTGCCCCGACCAACAGCAACATCAAGAAGAAGAAATGGAAGAAGCTTAAAAGAAAAAAGAAAGTAGAGAAGACTTATGACATTGCAGAAAATCATTGCATTAGCATGACTGATGTTGTAGTTTAAAAATTAGGGCTGTAGCGATACACTAATCTCGCAATACGATACAATATGATACACGATACTTGGCTCACGATACGATATATATCGATATTCATCTTACAATACATTTACATCATTTTCCATGAGTGTTCCAGTGTCTTTGTTTGAATTAATTGAACTGAAAGCATCAATTACACATTATATGGCTGACAGGCAGCTTGCAAATGCTGGACAAAATTAATAAAAGATTTGTTGAGAAAAATAGTTTGATTTATTTAAACAGTGCAAATTGTTGCTTGCAAGCTTTTAAAGGTGGGACACGGGGGTTTTGAAAGAAACTTAAAATATCGATACCCGTGGCTGAAAAATTGATACTCGATAAAATAACGATATATATCGCAGAATCGATAAAATCGCACAGCTCTATTCAAAATGGTGTAAACATCTTAGTCTGGCTAAAATCAAATCAAATCAAACATCTCATAGTCGAACCAACACACCCAGAGAGTGTTGCTGGAATCAAGCTAATCCCTACGAACGTTCTAGCAGGTCTGGGACTGGCCGAAGCATTGTGCACGTACACCAGGATTGAACCCGGAAGGGCTGGATGAAGCTAATGCTGAGATGAAAATAAAAAGTAACGTGTACACACTGATAAAAAATGTTCAGAACTGAAAAAATGTCTGTCTGTTTTTTTTTTTTTTGTTTCCTGTTGGCTGGGACCAGCTAAAACAAAGATTTACCTCTTTGTTTTGCCGTGTGGCCAAAATAAACAGGCTCATCAGGCCGTCGCTGCTGCTCCACTAAACTCTGCATGTAAATAAACTGAGTGAGATGCGAGTGGAGCCCTCAGAGCTGGGAAACCCCTCGAACTGGGAGACAGGATCCAACAGATTCAGGGAACGGCATCTTTGCGTCTTTAAGTTCCGCAGCCAGAAGAAAAACAGAATAAACTAGAAAAGCACTCTGAGAGTGGAGACCTCCGCCAAGCACAACAATTCTCACATATAGCTATTTGATTGCATTTTGATTGCGATAAAATTGTGTTGAAATTTTGATAAAATTGCAATAAAATCCGCGTTCTGGACCAGATCCGGATCAGACTTTGAAATTTGATAGAGGTTTCCATTGTCAATCCCTGAGTCAAATTTCATGAGTTTTGGGCAATAATTAACGGAGATATTGGGAAAAAAAAAATTCGGCCTCATTGACCGCAATGTTATTGAAAATTTGAAAGTGATCCAGAATTCAGGATTTCTTCTGGATCACGCCCAAAATGAAATCAGTTCTTCCTTTACACATTTCTGACAACTCCTGAAAATTTTATCAAAATCTATCCATATCTTTTTGAGTTATCTTGAACACAGACAGACAGATAAACGCTGGCAAAAACATAACCTCTTTTGCGGAGGTAACTAATAAAGAGGGCTGGCTCTGTTCTGGGGGAATGTTCTGGAGGATCTGGAGGTGATGCTTTATAAAATGAAAAACATAACGGACAACTCTTCGGTCATAAAGGACCGACAGGAAATGCTGAAACCATCTTCTTCTTCACCTTCTGAAGCTGCAGCCTACATCTTGGCACTTGCTGCTTGCAGCAAGCTGGTCCTCCTTGACTCCTTTGTAAACACTGTGAAAGCTCTAAATAAGAAAAAGCTTACAACGTTTGCAAAGGCATTCTTGCACGTTTACACACCAGTCCAACCCTGACAGGCTCCCGTTGTTTTGAAGGGACACCAACTGAAGCTTTCTGGGTTTAATCTGAGACGCTTGACACTGGTGTGAAAAAAAAAATCAATTTGGCGATATATCGCGATTTTTGGGCCGCCCGATATAATATCGATTTTTCAGCTCCTAATATCGATTTTTTTAGGAAAATTCATTCATTCACTTAAATGTGCAAAAACACTAATAATACACAATAAATAGGTTGTTTTGAAGGAAATAGTTTTGACTCAATTTGTCCTCTGAATGATCAATATCATCTGATGAACATAAACAGCAACTTGATTTTTCATCTCTACTTTTAATTTTGATATTAACTGGGTAGAATATCACAATATATCATGATATCGTGATAATATCGTATCGTGACCCAAGTATCACGATACATATCGTATTGCGAGGTCCTTGCCAATACTCACTCCTAGTTCCAAGAGATCAAAACAAACCATCTTCTTCATCCTACAAGTGTTAATTCAGAGTAGACTATTATAATTCTATAATTCGGAGAGAGATGATGGCAGGGAAAACGTTTGCACCTCTTTGCTCTGAGCAAGTTTTACTTCAACGATTCGCGTAATCGCCAAAATGGCGGCGTGTGGTGAAGTCCCACCCAGGCTTCTTTAGAAGCTTTTAGACATCTCTCCGTGTTTTCATCCGAACGTTGAATCTGTTGTACGGTTTGAAAAAAAACCCTCCAGCGTGCTGCTCTTGTCCCGTGAAAACCTCCTCAGTATGCAGAGAAGCTGTTCGGTCTTGAGTCGCAGATAAGAAGCTGTCATGGCTAAAAATTAAACCGCTGACAGGTCGTTGATAAATGATAAATGCAACGCAACCTGTAAAAGACTGTCGCACGGATGACTGTGTGTCAGTGACAGATGCGATGTCTCTCATTCGTCAAGTCCTCAGACACAGTTCGGGGACATTGGTCTATTTTTCACGGCTGCAGTTTGATCTTTGCTTTTAATTCAAAATAAAATCACATCACTGTTATTTCACCAAAAAAAGACAGTAACTGAAAAACAGCATTGCTGTATTCCTCACCATCGAATATAGATGGTTTTTTTTTCATCAAATAGGTTGTTCATTCATGTGACTCCCTTCTAAGACCTTGTAATATTCGCAGATTTGCCACACAAAAAGCTGCTGAGCATAAAAATAAAGATCTGGCAAACACCGAGCTGAAAAGGATTCGTGCCCAATCTGGTTGTTTAATCTCGGAGAGAACGTGACAGAGCAGACGACAGTCCAAGAAACGGTGGAAAGACTCTTCAGTTCGCATGGCTTCCTCACCAGATGGTTTTCTGTTTCATTTACTGTGAAATACGATCCGATCTTCGTCTGAGACACGACGGCGGACAAACACGATGTTTTTTTTTCATTGAACAGAACCATTAAACATCCACAGTGACAGCTCTCCGTGAATCAGTCTGTGGGTTGACTCGCTTTTTAGTCTCACAGGACTCAGTTGCTTGAGAGTCTGTGGTACGATTTATGAAATGAGGTTGGAGGTGGGGTTTAGCTCCATTTTAATACATGGTGCTCTGATGTTTTGTTCCTGAGAAGCGTGTGATGAACTGAACTTTAAAGTGAATGGTGAGCAGCCAGCACTGAAACCAACCAAGAACAGAACGGGTCCACTGACATCCCTGCGGTTTCCTCCGGTTACTCCAGGCAAAGTAGACATGATCGCCGCTTGTCTCACTGTCAGTGACGAACTTCTCGCCAAAACGACAGGAACATTCCTGCCACGTTTTGTCTGTGCCCCTCGCTCTAAATCAGTGCATTTGGAAGTTTTCATATCTTCCAAAAGCCCCAAATGCAGCTGTAACCCGGGGTTTGGAGTGGTGCTGCCACCTAGTGGTTCTTGTTAAGATCCTATCGTACGAACACATCCCGCTATTCATTAAAAGTAAATGAAATGTACTCACATTATTCACTGCTTTACCTCTAATTGTTCTGTTCATAATGCTTTTTCTAGTCCACCTCTTATTTTATATCTTTCAATACTTGTGTAATTCTGTTTGCATCCCCATCTCATTTCTAGAGGTTGGCGCTACTGGGAATTTTGGTCTAGATCCGATACCAAGTAAACACAGGTGTCATGGCCTGGGTCAGCCATGACACCTGTGAATGTGTGTGTCAAGTTGGCGTCTCTCCCTGTCTTCAGTGGTTCCTGTCTTAATTTGAAAGGTCTGCCTTGTCTTCATTGTTTTTTGCTTTGCTTCCTCCCTCTTGTTATCCTGATTGTCTGCACCTGCCTCTCGTTTGTTCCCCTGTGTATTTAAGTCTTGTCATTTCCTCTCTCTGTGTGGGTCCATTAGTTGTGATCCGTGTTTGAAGTCTTGCTTGTTCCCCCCTTAAGTTTGGATTTTTGTGTTTTTTGGTCTTTTGGATTTTTGGATGTGGTGTTTTGTTAAATAAACCCTTTCATTTTGGTACTCCTGCTCTTGGGTCCTTCCTCCGCACTCTGCAAACCATGACAACAGGGCCAGTATCGCGATACCGATACTGATACCTTTTCATATTAAGCTTGATCTATCATGAAACTGCTGACCTTTTGGTGTTTTTGGGATTTTTGTCTTCGGTTTTTTTTGTTAAAACCTAGAATACAATTTCGGCAAACTTTATAGGTGACGGCAAAATACTTTATTCTCACAATTAACATTTCTGTAAATATTCTTTGGAGTTGAATTGTTCTGTTCATAATGTTTTTTTCTAGTTCACCTCTTATATCTTTCAATACTTGTGTAATTTTGTTTGCACTGTATGAACTTTCCTGTTGCTTTAACTATAAATTTCCCTGTTGTGGGATAAATAGAGGATTATCTAATGTTATTTTATGGGTTAATTCAAGGTCTAAGTTGGCTCCAGTAACATATGACTTAAGTAACATGTACTTTAACCCCTTACCGCTCCTGTAAAATTAGCCTAAAACGCCTATCCAAGGCATACCCAAAGTAGCACATGGATGGTTTTGGTCTCTTTTGAAAGGTAACCAGACCATTTTTGTGGGAAGATTTTTGATCAGACGACTTCTATAAGGCTTCATTGGTAAGTTGCGTCAATTTTGTAACTGTTTCTTTGTGGTGTGACACAGGTGTTGATTGTACCTGCTGTTATGATTATACCCTGAAATGGTTTGCATCGATTGATTAACAGGAATCTTAGCTTTCCAAAGATATGTCACATGACTACCTAAAGCTTTAGTTTTGGAAATTACGGGAAATTACCCGACTGGCTGTCGGAATGGTAACGGGTTAAAAGTTAAGAGTGGTCAATTTCAGCATCAATTCATATTATCTACCTGGATACTCTCTGTTGGACTGAAGGAGGACACAGCGACAGTGTGTCAGACACAAACTTAAATGAATTTGCCCTTCGCAGCAGTCAGTGCTTGTGGGAGAGAAAAATCTTGAGTATCGATCTTTATACATGAGTATCATACGATATCAATACCAATGTTGGTATCGATATTTGGACCAATCTGCCCGCCCAGCTCTATTCATTTGTCTCCTGTCATCTCTGCCATGATGTCCACTTTAGCTCTGTGATCTAGTTTGATGTGTTGACATGTTGCCGTTAAGCAACGTACCGTCGCCGCTGCAAGAGACGACCGGTACGGCAGCGTCGAAGTCACTTCAGCGCAGACAGACGGTGCTTCCTAAAAGTCATCCAGTAAAACTGATAATTTTCGCATTAGAAACTAATGCCTGAACGCATCTGTTCAATAAAGACACGAGAAGTCGTAACTGTTTGTTGTTAACGGCGCAAGCACACCATGTTTGTCTGTTACTGTGACTTCAGATGAAGATCAGATGGCATTTTATGGCAAATTAATGCAGAAAACCAGCGAATTCCAGAGGGCTTAATTATTGCTTCTTGCCTGCTGTCTGTGCGAGCGGGAGAAAATGGCAGAAATTACTCTTCATGATGTGACCTGTCAGCAGCAGCAGCAGCACTCAAACGGCCACCTCGGACAGCGACGACAGCCCTCCTGGATGATGTAACCGAGCTGCAAAGAGCCCAACAGTTGCACTCATTATTCTGCAGTTTTTTTTTGTGTGTGTGTTTTTTTTACGAGATTGCATAAGACATCAACAGCACAAAGGAAGCGGGTCTCAGTGACAGTACGAGTCCTGAAAACGTCCTTGAAGCGAGACCGACACAGTTTGAAAGGTGGCTGTGAAATCAAAAGCACAACCCGGTTGAGTTGAGCCGTCGCCGGTACGTGAGTGAGCGGCGCCGACGGCCCGACGACAAAGGTTGTCTGCTCAGACGGCAGACAGCGCTCCGGAGGTCTGATATATATTTTTTAATTTGCCCTGAATAATTACAGGCCATCTCTTTATTTACACGCCCAGCAAGAAAATCTGCCAGCGTGGCGCTTCAGCCGGGCCGGCGGCGCCCCGCGGTGAGGCCCTGCTTTGCCAGCTCCCATTGTAGCTGTTTTGGACGTTCTGAGGATTATGGGTATTGGCTGCATTATCTCATAATTATTATCTGCCCTGCGAGCTTCTGATTAAAGCTTGGCGAAAGCTGTGTGAGGTTTTCGAGGCGTGAAGCGCCGCTGCCCGAGCCGGGCGAGCTGAACGCGAGTAACTGACGGCCTGAAACGTCTTTTCCAGCGTCCTGATGCTTTCCATCCTCACGAAGCATTTAGAGAGTGGAAGTCCCATTACTGAAGCACTGTTCAGGCTGCGTTCATTCAGATGAATAAACCACTTTCACTGAGCAGAGGTGAAATCAAGCCATTATTCTCTAATCAACGAATCCATTAACCACGTTTGGCTGATTATGTGGCAAAAATCCCAGTTGTGGCGTTTCTTCTTCCTCGCCACAATCAGCTGCTGCTGGCTGGAGTCCTCTGATGCACCTGTGGTTAAAAAATAAATAAACAAATAAAATGAAAAAAGGGGGAAAATGCTTTTTGAAAACTTTTCTCTTCTGTTAAATGGGCTTTTGAAATGAAAAATAATAATACAGTGATCCCTTTATTTTTCGCGGTGCCCCCACCGCGAAAATCAAAATCCGCGAACTGGAGCTGGAGCCCCCCTAGTCTAAATAATGTGTTTAAAATATGTTTAAAAACCATAAAAAAGTAGCGAAACAAGACAAAGGCTCAACTGTGGTCTTTCTGTTACCTTCACAGCCTCTGGTCTCTGAACTGTAGTAAAGAAACCGCTGGTATCATGATATTTTTGGCTCGTAATTAGCGGCTAACACGCTAACAACAACAAAAGAAAAAGTCCGGTTTTCTCTGCATGGAACGGGCACTTTATTCTGGCACTGCAGGAACTTGTAACATCACACAGGTTGTATTGTTGGGCTCCTGTCGGTTAACAGAGAATGTAAATCTATACACGCTGGGCTGCTGTTTATGCTCACTACACTTTTCATTTAACCCCGTTTTCGTTCTGCCGTCCCACGACACACACACTACATTACCCATAAGGCCACTCCATTACCCATAAGGCCACCTTCTTAAAGGGGCCAAGCTGGCTCACAACATTTCTTCGCTGTGAGAGAAAGCGCACAACATCCTGTGATGCTTGGGTGATGCGTCTCGGCCAATCAGAGCACAGATTCTAGAGTTCTGGGCTGCCTGCGTTTCTCGTGTTGCTTACTGGAGGCTGTGAGTCATCGATTGACATTTCGCTAGCAGCTGTGGCCTCTCGTCTGCTGTGGGGTGGAGTTTCGTGGAATTTTCGCGATTTTTTAAAATTATATTATTTATTTCCGAAAAATCCACGAATAACTAAAACCGCGGAACTTAAAGTGCGAATTAGCAAGGGATCACTGTAACTGCAGTCTCCCTTTGCAGTTTCGGTTTTGTTCATTCAGCCTGTTGTCTCTTGCAGAAACCTCTGGCTCTGATCATCTTATATTCACAACTGATTGTCTCTCTGAAGCACAATATTTGCTAATGTGCTAACGTTGGTGGCAACTGCAAAGCCTAGCGAAGCTCAAAGTCTCCGTTTCTAGTTCCTTCTTGGTGACTTGTCTCCGACAACGATATCAGGGCAGGTGGCTGAAAACAACATCGACACGCTATAACTCTCTCAGCTGTGTTTCTTTTTTTCTTTAAATTAGTACTTCATTTAATACAGTGGTGCACAAACTGTGGTACGTGTACCAACAGTGGTACAGGAGCGCTCTCTGGTGGTACGTGGGGGAACGTCATAACTTTTCACATTTTTTCCTCATTTTCACTTTAAAAAAAAAGAATCGGAAACACACAATGTATTGTAAATACGTTTCAAACAAAATGTGTAGCTCGAGATAATTAAAATTGTGTCTTTTAAAAAAAATATTAGTTACAAATTCAGTTGCAGTGCAGATATAACAACTTTTGAGTGTGTTTATTTTGCTCTGTATGAGAGTATGAGTATGTGAGAATTGTTGGTCAGAGTGGTAAATGTCTGATTCAGTAAAGTAACAATTTAGGTAATAAATAACCACAATAAGAAATAAACATCTCTGTGTGTTAAAGCTAATTGAGAAGGCATATATGGCTATATTTTAAAGTTGATCATCATGGCGGTATTCGGAGAGCTGAACAGTTTCTCAGGTGGTACGCAGGATTAAAAGTTTGAGAACCGCTGATTTAATGTATATATTCATGCCCCCCCCCCCCCCCCCCAGAAAAAATGCTGTGAATATCCACATGTAAGAGCAGAAAAATAACCCGTCTAGTAAAAGAGCATGCGTGTACCACTCACCTGCGAGTTATTCCTGTGGATAACAAGTCACACAGCTGCACGACGGATGTTTAAAACACACTCCCCCGTAGAAACGTGCGCTCATGAATTTGTGCACGGGCCTCCGACGTGGAGGCGTGCTCCTCCGTGTGCGGTCTGATGAACTGCAACCTGAAATTGTTTTTTTGAAAATCCTGCAGCGGAGGTGCATCTGTGCACGTACGCCTCTGCAGGCGCCGTCTCCAGTGAATGAGGAACGCGTGCTGCTACCCAGACTAAACGTCTTTATTTATTTTAAAGGAAAGAACCGCTTATATCGGCAGGACAGTGGCGAACCGTATCCTGGATGCATCGTAGGTTAAAGGAGCTGATCATGAACATGGTAGAAGAGACGATCCATTAAATGAACTGGAAGAGTTCACAGAAAAGTGAGGCCTGAAGTCAGGAGGCAGGGCGGCCTCAGCACATCTGGTCCTCTAGGCCAGTGGTTCTCAACTGGTGGGTCGCGACCCAAAAGTGGGTCACGGACCCGTTTTCAGTGGGTCGTGAGCCTTTGCCTGGGGAAGGAAATGCTTAAAAAAAAAACATGCGTGTCATTCATACTCCTTAACAGTAGATGGCGATAATGCCCTGTAATGCGAGTTGACACGCGCCAGTTTACACCATAGAAGAAGACCTGCAGAGTTTGTTTCCATATGTTGAGCAGGTGAAACACAGATACAACGAAGAATATATGAGATATGGATTTTCTTATCTTGAAGACAAAGGTCAGTCAGAGGTTATTCAGCTAAAACTATATATTTTGAGTTCTTTGTGAAACTACTGCTCAGTGGTTGCACTGTTTTATTTCATGTTTGAGCATAAAAGCACTGTTGAGTCTTAAAAATGGCTGTTACTGAAATGTTCTGATTGTTATGTCAGCATTACGATTAATGGTTAAATAAGTGACTAGATAGTTTTAATAGGAAATTGTTATATATTCAGGAAGTGGTACTCGACAAACGCTACATATTTGAGTTCTTTTTGAAACTACTGCTCAGTGGTTGCACTTTTTTATTTCATGTTTGTGCATGTTGAATCTTAAAAAAGGCTGAAGTTACTGAAGTGAAGTGTTTTGGATTTAATTAAAATGCAGCTAATTGAGCATCAAAGTTGATATTTCCCAGTTGAAGTCATTTTGGTTTTTGCCATTTTGATTTTTGCCATTTTGGTTCACCAATAAACTTTTTTTTTGTGTTGGCATTCTGTGATATTCTATTCTACTATCTCTGATTCAAACTGAATAATAAATTTGAGAAGTTGGAAATTTTCCTTGATTTGGGTCGCGGCTTGTCATTAAGGGTGATGGTGGGTCCTGAAGCCAGACCAGTTGAGAACCACTGGTCTAGGCTCCTCTGGACTTGGGCTTCATGGTGGGAAACCGGATATTGATGCCTTGACCTAGAAGACCTAGAGGAAGATGGACGTGTTTGGTCGGTACAAATACCATGACGCTTTGTTAAAACCATCAGTCAGGTGCTGCAGCGTCGGATAAATCAAGTGTTACAATTTAAAGGTTTCTCAACGTCCGCTAATTCCCAAACACGCCTTGGGTAAATGGCAAACTGCGTTGGCGACGTCGTCCCTGACCTACCGCGACACTCCAGGAGCACGTGTGGCGACTCCCTCCAAGGCTTTTCCGAAATAAACTGTGAACGGTCTCTGCTGGAAGAAAAGAAAACGAAACCATCATCGGGGAGTTCATTTGTAAATGCAACGACGTTGAGATTCTGTCGTTCACCAGCATCGGTTCTGCTCTGTGCTGCGGCACAGATGCGGGCTGCGTCCTCAGCGACGGCGGCCTCCGTCGTCCCCGTCGGGATAAAAAAGGTCTCCGTGACACAAATTAAATTGGAGGGATGAAAAGACTTGACGGTATCGTATTTTTCTAACTTTGAAAGGCGTGAGAACCGCTCCGACGGCTCACTCGTGGTCTCCTCGCCAGCGTTCACACCTTAATTGTGTCGGAGTTGGAGACATCTAATTATAAGAGCTGATTTTCACAGATCTTACGTGCAGTGGGGGGGGGGGGGGGGGGGGGGGGGGGGGGGGGGGGGGGGGGGGGGGGGGGGGGGGCAGTCTCATTATGAAGACATCGAGGACGCGAACGTCGGTGATCAGTGGACGCCTTCTGCAAGAGAGTCCTGAATCCTGAATAAAGTCGCTCACTCCCCTTTCAATTAGAGGCCGTGCGCCTTTCAAGTCAAGGGGGTGCGCCCCCCCAACGCTCCTCCTGTGTGTGTTTTCTGAGCTTCGCATCCTTCCCGTCCACTGCTTCCGCCGCCGTACCTAATTGTCATTCTTTTCACAGTCATAACGGCGTGGTAAATGCCTCACTTCAGATAACTGCCAGTTCACCTTTGGCTGATATTTAGTGCCTGTCAAGCAATCAATAATAAAGGCTGACTGTTATGCTGATGGGAGCTGGAGAAAAAAACCTGAGTCTCCTGGAAACAGTCTTTGAATGATGGACGCTTCGTGATAAAGACAAAAAAAAAAAGAACAAGCTCAGATTTAATTAGGTTTGACTTTTATCTTTGCACCGTTCTCGCACGGTTTGTTTTGTTGACGTCTCGTATGTAAAGGATTTCACGGTAAATAACGGTAAAACACTAGCGGCAGAGTCCCTAGTGTTATACAGTGATCCCTTATTTTTCGCGGTTAATGGAGACCAGCGCCCCCCAGCGAAAATCAAATTCCGCGAACTGGAGCCGGAGCCCCCCGAGCCTAAATAATGTGTTTAAAAACCGCAAAAAAGTAGCGAAACAAGACAAAGGCTCAACTGTGGTCTTTCTGTTTCCTTCACAGCCTCTGGTCTCTGAACCGTAGTAAAGAAACTGCTGGTATTGTGCTATTTTTGGCTCGTAATTAGCGGCTAACATGCTAACAATAACAAAATAAAAAGTCCGGTTTTCTCTGCATGGAACGGGAACTTTATTCTGGCACTGCAGGAACTTGTAACATCACACAGGTTGTATTGTTGGGCTCCTGTCGGTTAACAGAGAATGTAAATCTATACACGCTGGGCTGCTGTTGATGCTCACTACACTTTTCATCTAACCCTGTTTTCATTCTGCCGTCCCACACACACACTACATTACCCATAAGGCCACACCTTTACCCATAAGGCCACCTCCTTAAAGGGGCCGGGCTGGCTCACAACATTTTTTCACTGTGAGAGAATGCGCACAACATCCTGTGATGTTTCCACGATTTTTAAAAATTTTTTTTAATTATATGATATATTTTTGAAAAATCTGCGAATAACTAAAACCGCAGAACTTAAAACACTGTACTTCTGTTTCAAACTGCATCAGCGTGTGAGCGGTATCTGGCGGCGGGATAACGGGAGGCTTTCGGCGACTGTTCGTTTGCAAGCACTGATGTAATTTGTGTTTGTGTTCCACCCGTCCGTTAACTTCCACTCATCAGGCGGTCGAAGCAGCCGAAGCCGTGAGGCCCGGACCGCCCTCCTCCAGCTCCCCGGGGAGGACGTCAAGGCGTCGCCAGGCCGCCCCAGAAACAGAAATCCAAACCCTAACCCAGCTGGATAAAGAAAGAAAGTTACAGTTACAGTAACAAGGTGCTCCTAATTAACTATGGAATGAGCTAGAGGAGGAGGAGGAAGGGAGGAGGAAAGGAGGGAGGAGGAAAGGGAAGAAAAGAAGCGACTCAGTGGATCCATACGCAGGATAGTAAAGTAAGAAGTTAATTAAAGCAGTAAGAACTAAGAACAGTAAGTCCCAAGAGTTAGTGGGGAGGGGCTTGGTGGCCACAGCTTCACCCACGGGGTCCAGCCGGACCCACCCCCCACCCCCCATGTGGACCCCTCACCTTATGAACTGCAATCTACTGAAAATAACACAGATCAAAGCTATCAGACATACATTCAGAAGAGTCATCATCACGGATATAATACTAATAATAGTAGCCTATGTTTTTTTGTAGTTTTTTTTAATTAAAGCTATTTTTAGCTCTACAACCCCAGCCTTTGAAACAAAAAGATTTGCTTGTTAGCAACCTACCGTTTAGTTTTTTTATTTTAACAAGTGCACTCGTATTATCCTGCAGCACAAACAGGAGCCGTTGGTGCGACCGAGGTGACCAGCTCCTGCTGTAATGATGCGTAAGGACACCTTATACCAGTCCTCAAATAGTGGGGCGCAACCCCTTGGGAGGGCGCGGTGCAATGCCAAGGGGGCAAGGGGGGGCATAAGTCTTTTATTTATTTATTTTTTTTTTTTGCCGTACTGTTATAAAGTGTAATCACACATATACTCCAATAGGGGGCAGTGGCGCTCTCATTGTCACACTGTGCATAGGGAGTTTTAGCTATATTGTGTCGGGTTTTTCGCATGGACATGCGCGCGCACAGCACAGAGCAGGAGATATGAAGAGAACAAAAAATATTTAACACGGTTGAAAAGAAAGGAGGAGAGAGACGGAGATAATGAGACAAACGAAAGTCAGCAGAAAGTTAAGACGAGGAAATATGACGATGCTGATGTAGCGCTGTTTCACTGTGACTACGGTGGAATTAATGCACTTTAAATCTTTACAGACTAAAAACAATTTAAATAAACTTATTCTTTGTTATAAGTTGATCAATATTTCTTTATTTTTTGTTTCTCTTAATGTTAATAAGGCTACAGTGTTATGCAGAGTTGGACTTATAACAAATATATTTATATCTGAACAGAGCAATGGATCTACTGCATGTAACATTGGGCGTAGGGATCCCGTTGTGGTCTGATTCTTATTCTTACTAATATATATTTTTGTTGTTGCTATTTCTGTTAAAAATATAGAAGCCTATGTTTAAAATATATTTCCTAGATCTACATAAATCCAATGCGCCTCCTTGGGGTGGCTAAGGGGTGGCTCAGAGTAATCCAGTGGTGGCTGTAGCCACCCCTAGCCACCACATGGTGGCGCCATTGCTTATAAAGTACATAAAGTAGAGGTCCGCGAGCAAACAAACTGTTTTTGCTTAAAAATGGTTTCTTATTACATTTAAATTTAGAAAAAAAAACATTTCTGTGTGTGTTTCTTTTGCTGTGATGCACTCATGAGATGGGCAGCTGGCGGGCGGTGAAGAGATATTCAGAGAATCTGACAAAAAGCAGTCTGGGTCCAAATCGCTTCCCCGACCTCTATAATTACACGGATGTGCAATCGTGGACGAGGGAATACGTTTTTGTTTTTTTGTTTTTTTAAAGCTCTGTAACCCCAAGCAGGACACCGGGGCTCGTGAGACTTTTAAGAAGACGCTGAAGCACCTGAGCCCTTTGAAATCCAATACATCCTCATTTCAGAGCCGTCCACCCACGAGGAAACCCGGGACCACATGCGAGGCCGCGAGGTCCTCCGCCGAGGACCAGCTGCGCCGGCGCCACCCAACATCGGGCTCTTTGGAGCCGTAATTATTTTCTGACTCTTGACTCCTTAATATTTTTCTCACAGGCAGACCTCAGAGATCCGACAAGAAATATGCTGTCAAATGGAGAAACGACGGAAAGAAGAAAAAGGCTTGAGATGTAGTTATTTTTCTTGACAGACAGCAGCAGAAAGAAATTCAGAGAATAATAAAGGCCCACGGTGGCCTGACCTCAGTTCAGGTGTCCAGCTGAGACTTGTTTTTTATTTTCTTTTTTTTTTCTCTCATCCAGAGCGCCCGTCCTCAGAAGTCTTCTTCTTTTTCTTCTTTGTGCGGGATCATTGAACAATCTAAACTCACCGGGCGTAGACCTTCGTAGTAGAGTGAAAGGAATTAAAGGAGCATTTACGGCTGGTCCAAAGAATAAGAAACCGTTCATGCGTTCCCCAACGCTGCCCTTTCACTGATATGAAAGTGAAAGCATTTTGTTTTTATTTGAAATAATCTTTTATCCTCGTGTTGAGGACGACACATACTTCAGTGCAGCCTTTCATAGAAAAAAAATCAGGGTTTAAGTGTTTTCAAAAGAGCGAAATGGGAGAATGGACCTATGAGATAACTGACGAAGGCTGAGGAAGTTCAAGTTTAGTTGTAAATAAAATGATTTCTTTGGCTCAGTGGAAAATCTAAGAAAGCAGCAAACATCAGTTAATAATAATTCTTTACCTGTATTTCAGAAAAAAAAGAGTCTCAGAAGACATGACGAGGCACACGACCGAAATAAGCAATTAAAAATATACAGTCATGGAAACAATTATTAGACCACCATTTTTTCTTCACTTTCTTGTTCATTTTAATACCTGGTACCACTAAACGTCATCATGTGACTAAAACAGACAGAAAAGAAAACACTGAATGCATAAAAGCAGTGTTTTTGGCAGTACAACGCCATAGCTATTGATGTAAAAACTTAAGTGATTTAGGTTATAATCAGGAAAACCATGGAAAATGGTAAGATATCAGCTCTTAAATAAAACTCTTATGAGCAATCTTTGTGGTTATCGTTATGTTTGTCCAAACAAATGTACCTTTAGTTGTACCAGGCATTAAAATGAACAAGAAACTGAAGAAAACAAGGGTGGTCTAATAATTTTTTCCATGACTGTAGATAGAAGATATAACCACAGTTCCATCAATATTTTTGCACAAATACATGAAAATAAAGCAACAAGTTTTTCAAAATCTTTGAAGCATTTTCAGAAGACCAGGTTAGTAAAATCAGGTTGTCTTTGAAAAAAAAAAAAACCCTAAAGGTAGGATAAGTAATTTCTGGAGAGAGGTTGCTCCTCCTTTAGCTCTTATCCAGCTGACGAACCCATGAACCCTCCCACCTGCTGGTGATTGGCTGATACGGTTTGAGAGACAGCTGAGGAGCGATTCACTGAATTGGGTTAGAAATCACGAAGAACTGCTTACCGTGCCTTTAAATTACACTTCAAAAAATGGTTTTATGATATATTGAAAACAAAGTGCCATAAAACAGTCAGCTGAAACAAAGTAAATATCCAGTAATAATAATCAGGTGGATTATGATAGAGGTGTGACTGATGTGAAAATAATATATCTCTCAGTTTTTTAAAGGAGTTTTTTTTTTTAATTTCCCAAAAGTTAAAGGAACAAAATATGAGTCTTACTTCAATCGTGCAGTTGGCCAGCTCCAATTTATACAAAATGGATTATTTCAGTAATAAACTGCTGCTTTTTCTCACTTTTTAAAATCTTTATCTGTTGCCTTTTGTTGAGTTTAACAATGGCAATAAAAAAATTCCAATAAGTGATGCATTAATACAAGTATTATGTGACGAATTAATACAGTTTTTTCCATCAACATGAAACCATAGAAAAATACATTTAAATCAAATTTCTGCTGATTAAATTCCATTAAATTATATCATTTTCATTTTCTTTTTTTTTTTTTAATTCAGCAGGAACATTGTACCAGACAGCTCATTCTCATTCGAAGTCTTTGGGCAGAGGCCAAGTTGCACATGTTCCAGATTTATAAGATAATCATCAGTTAATAATCTCCTTTAATAATACAAAAGCCAATACGGGAAGCACAATATTAAAAACAAAAACTCTAAAAAGGAGTAAACAAGTAAACAGGAGACGTCTTCTCTGAAAGAAGATAAGAAAAATAATGAAATATAATCGGTCCCTGACAATGTCACCCCTCCAATGCAAGTATAATCAAATATTTTCTCAAGGTCGGCTGTTTTTCGGTGTAAAAATGAATTTCCGTCAGAGCCTCAGCATCAGCTTTTAAAAGGCATCTTCACCGTTATTCCCTTTTGTGATGAAGAAGAGCTCCTCTTTATGAAACTCCCACACTCGTTTGGTTTGACGCTGTCCAGCTCTGACTCGTCTCCAGCGTTTATGCCTCAGCTAGATAATTTAAATACTCAGGTCAGTCAGTGCAGTTTAAATCTTACAGTTTCCTTAAGGTTCAGAGTTTTCGTTGAACATCGGCTCCCTGTGACATCACAGAGGGGGACATTTTCTTGCACGGTCATGTCCCCCAAGCGGTCTGCAAGACGTCGAGGTTTCAGAAGCAAAAGTTTACAACTCCAAGGAAGGATCAAGAGGATCAAGTTTCCCTTCTTTTTATTCTTTTTAATTCATCATGACCTGACTGGCGTCACACACCACAAGATCTGACGGCGACTCTGTCACCCAACTGGTCTTCAAAGCCACTTTTGAAACAACAAAAATTTCACAAGGAAACGAGGTGTAACCAGGAAATAGCCCAAGGGAAGAAAGAGCAGGGCAAGATGTTTGCACTACGATTTGTTCAGAAGACGCACACAAAAAAAGACAAGGACATGGATAAAGAAATGGATTAGCGCAGATTGTTTGTGTTCATTAAAAAGGAGTCCAGGTATTTGGCATGCTGGGATATCCATCAGTAATAGATGGCTCGCTGCCAATTAGCACTATCGAGTTACTGGCACATGATGACCGAGTGCATCCTCCGACTACTCACTGTTTCACTGCTGCTGCCCGTCTCCAAGCTCCGCCCAAAGGGATGTTCAGGCGGTGCTGTATTTTTCAGGACTATAAGTCATCGGAGTATTAGTTGCATCTGTCAAAAAATACATCATGAAGAGGAAAAATGTATATAAAAGTTGCATCAGGCAAAAAGAGCGGGTGATAATTGTACGTTTTGATGAGCCCCTCCCAGCAGCAACTTGTTCCTCCATCTGTGGAATCGTCCCTCTGTCTGTGGACTTGTCCCTCCATCTGTGGACTTGTTTCTTTGTCTGTTGACTCGTTCCTCCATCTGTGGATTTGTCCCTCCATCTGTGGAATCGTTCCTCCATCTGTGGAATCGTTCCTCCATCTGTGGACTCGTTCCTCCATCTGTGGACTCGTTCCTCCATCTGTGGACTCGTTCCTCCATCTGTGGACTTGTTCCTCCATCTGTGAAACTCGTTCCTCCACCTGTGGACTCATTCCTCCTCTATTTGTGGACTTGTCTATGCATCTGAGGACTTGCCCCTCCATCTGTGGAATCGTCCCTCCATCTGTGGACTCATTCCTCCATCTGTATAATTGTCCCTCCATCTGTGGACTCGCTCCTCCTCCATCTGTGGAATCATCCCTCTATCTGTGGACTTGTCCCTCCATCTGTGGACTTGTTTCTTCATCTTTTGACTCATTCCTCCCTCTGTGGAACTCGTTCCTTTACCTGTGGACTCATTCCTCCTCCATCTGTGGACTTGTTTCTTCAGCTGTTGACTTGTCCCTCCATCTGTGGACTCATTCCTCCATCTGTGGACTCGTTCCTCCCTCTGTGGACTCATTCCTCCTCTATTTGTGGACTTGTCTATGCATCTGAGGACTTGCCCCTCCATCTGTGGAATCGTCCCTCCATCTGTGGACTCATTCCTCCATCTGTGTAATTGTCCCTCCATCTGTGGACTCGCTCCTCCTCCATCTGTGGAATCGTCCCTCTATCTGTGGACTCATTCCTCCATCTGTGTAATTGTCCTTATATCTGTGGACTCGCTCCTCCTCCATCTGTGGAATCATCCCTCTGTGGACTTGTCCCTCCATCTGTGGACTTGTTTCTTCATCTTTTGACTTGTCCCTCCATCTGTGGACTCATTCCTCCATCTGTGGACTCGTTCCTCCCTCTGTGGACTCATTCCTCCTCTATTTGTGGACTTGTCCCTCCATCTGTGGACTTGTCCCTCCATCTGTGGACTTGTACCTCCATCTGTGGAATCATCCCTCCATCTGTGGACTCATTCCTCCATCTGTGGAATCATTTCTCCATTTGTGGACTTGTTCCTCCATCTGTGAAACTCGTTCCTCCACCTGTGGACTCATTCCTCCTCTATTTGTGGACTTGTCTATGCATCTGAGGACTTGCCCCTCCATCTGTGGAATGGTCCCTCCATCTGTGGACTCATTCCTCCATCTGTGGACTCGCTCCTCCTCCATCTGTGGAATCGTCCCTCCATCTGTGGACTTGTTTCTTCATCTGTTGACGCGTTCCTCCATCTGTGGACTCATTCCTCCATCTATGGACTCGTTCCTCCATCTGTGGACTAATTCCTCAATCTTTGTCCATTTTCCAGTCCGTGGTTCTCCTTCTTTGATTGGTTCATAGCTGTCAGAGGTTCCTCTGCTTTTCTTCAGTCTCTGACTAGTTTCTCATCACTCCAAACTTCCTGCTGCTCCATTAAAGTTTTTATCAATGTATTCAATAATCTTCAGATTAAGTTCTGCAGTACAGCTTTGTCTTTTTGGTGACATCTTTTTTACTCTATTCGGTCGCAGTGTTCAGTTGTCGCGAGTGTAGATGATGCCCTGCTGTTGTCATGGAGACATGGAGGATATTTTTGATATATAAGTTGCTTCAAAATATAAGTTGCAGGATCGGCCAAACGACCAAAAAAAAGTGCAGGATTTTCGGCGGCTCTTTCATTAACAGAGTCGATGCGTGGAAGCAACGTCTGAGGTTTGTTTTCTGGGAACAAGTTTGATCAGAATGAAGGAGTAACATCAGTTAGCATCATAGGTTAGCATGAAATAGCACAAGCTAAGCCAGGCAGGCTAAAACAGCTAACTTTTGGTAACTCGACCAATATGCGTGTATAGATATACTTGCACTAATTCAGTTGTTTTTAAGGATCTCAAAGTGTAAATCTTGCAGCGTTGAACCACAATAATACTCTGCTTGAGCATCTGCTAAATGAAGCCCTATTTGAAGACAGATCTAAGCAGCATTTCCACCTGTTTTTTCTCTCAGGTGGGGATGAGTCAGAGCCGAACAGATTATCTGTCCATGTAGTCTGTGTACCGATCACCCGAGGAGGAAACCGGGTCTGGAGGTAATCAAGGTTAAGCTTTGACCTCGCCGCCAACTTGTTAATTTTCATGTAACTCAAGAAATTCTATGAAAGTACCTTGTCAGTGTTAATCCGTACAGAACGAGGGAAAAAAAGAACAAAAAAGGCCTCTTATGTGGACGTTTTCACCTTGTTCTGACATTCAACCCTTCATATGTGTGCATGTGTGTGTGTGCGCACATTTGCATTTTTGCAGCCATCTTCAAACAGGCTTATGCGAGCGTTATCATTATCTCAGAGTGCACCGTAATTAAGATGCTCACATCAATTGCTTCTTTCAGAGTATTAGTGCGAGGGGAATGGCCAGAGGAGAGAACTTTGATGGCTTATCTCAGAGGTTAGTTAAAATCAGCCTTACTTGCTGTTTTGGCACAAAGCACAAAACACCCCCATGATAACCCCAATTAACGTATTTATTTTCTGTCCCAGTAATCTAAGATTTTTATTTTTTTCCCTGCAAGCTATTTTTCATAACATTGTCTTTCATGAAGCTGCTTCGGTTGCAGAAAACCCTGCGTATCCAGCATCCCCCGTAGAATTTAAGCAGCCTTAAATACTGTACACTTGCACGGCTTTAGGAATTACGCTTAAATGGGTTACGAAGGGCTGAATTCAAGCGTGAGGCATTTCCGAAGCAGAACATCCTTCCTCCTGGCAGCCGGTTTTGGAAGCAGAGGAATACTCCCCGACACATGCAGTTGTTCATTAGAGGTGTGTATAATGTCGAGCCGGTGGGCTGACACATCTGTGAACATCCTCGGTTTGTTTGGCTGATGGATTCTTTGCACAAGATACATTGATTTTTATTTTTTTTTTTAAATAATAAAATCACAATGATGCTCAGAGCGTTACCTCGGGGAGGCCTCCGCCTCGCTGCTCGGCGTTAGCGTTTATGACCAGCCGCAGCGAGGGCATGCTTAATCTTGCGATTCAAAAATTAAACACGGGAGCCGATGATTTATATTTTATTTTCCCGAGCTTGACTCGTTAAGCTTTCTCTTTACGGTCTGTGCATAAAACTAAGGGTCATATATTCTGCGTAAAGCGGCGTGTAATGTGCTTGTAGGGTGTGGATGAGACGAAAATGTGTCGGTTTTAGCTTATTATGTGAACACATGTGATTACACCTTTTGTCGTCCATTACTTTGGCTGAACGAAACCAACTTCCATTATCCTCACAACTTCTCAGCCAACACGAGAAGGTGCTGAGAGGCGCGTGGATGGTACGGAGAGCGGCGGCGCATTTGCATAACATCGGCGTCGAGCTTCCGTCCCTGGACGGAGCTGATCAATATTCGCGCCGTCACATCAGCGTGGCACTCGGAATCTGAAATGTACAGGTGTCTGGTATTATCGCCAATCAGCCGGGTCCACATTATACAGAACACGCGGCAGTTACGGTCTAATGGAATTAAAGAACATATGCGCTGCCCACGAGGGCGCATTACAGACCGGCAGCGGCAGGAAAAGAGGGTTTCCTGTAATGACAGGACACATTTTCTCTGGCGTCATGAGTGGGATGATGGTAATGCATCTTGTGAAGCAGCGTGTAATAGCTTCGGCTACATATTCTGTGTGCAGGTACAAGTACTGAAGTACGGTGTGTTTGCGAGGGATGATATTTACGTTCATCCAAAAGAAAGAGACTTGACCAGAAAGACTGATAATTCAGTCTCATCCCTGAATCTTTACATACTTACAATTGATAAGTATGTTTTTTCAGTGCATACAGTGCCTTGTGAAAGTATTTGGCCTCCTTGAACTTTTCAACCTTTTGCCACATGTCAGGCTTTAAACATAAAGATTAGGGCTGGGCAACGATTAAAATTTTTAATCGCGATTAATCGCATTATTTCCCTGATTAATCACGATTAATCGCATTGTATACGCAAAATCAAATAATGAATTCAAAAGTAGTGTAAAATGCATTTTTATTTAAATGTTCTGCTGCCATATGAACTAAAGTGCCATAACAATTGTTGTTCAAATAGTTTTAACATCAGCACTTGTCAGTAACACATATTTAGTGTAAATCTCATCTAAAAAAAATAGAAAATAAATAAAATCAAGCTTATTGCCACTGCCAGGGCATTAATGTCACCCTGTTTTTATAAAAAATAAAAAAGTTTACAAACAAAATCCAACAAAATGATTGTGTCTCAGCACAATCAGAACATTAAAACAGGTAATTTCTGAGGTAACAGCAGAAACTTTTAACGGGGAGTTCAACTTGTCAGTTGTTACAAATAACCTTGTTTCTGTTGAATCCTCCGTCTGGGAGAACTTTAAAATGAAAATGTCCATGTTAAAGTTCTGTAACTTTACCAATCCGTGAATAATTTATTCTTTCCATTTTCAATTGTCAATCAAAAATTAAAAAAAAGTAAAAAGTGACATTTTATTGCATTTTTCTTTTTTAATCTCACACAAACCCCCCCCCCCCCCCCCCCAAAAAAAATGCCTGTTTTTTTATATATCAATTTTAGACTTGGATCAAAAATTAAAAATTAAAAAACGGGCTACAGAACTGAATTTGTTTTATAATCGAGGACTCGACTTTCTGTTGTCATTACACATCTGTGCCACTAGATGGAGCCGCACTGCAGTAACCAGCTAGAGAACAGCAGGACAGTGAACACATGGAGCAGATCTGATGGAACATGGAGGAATGACGCCAAAGTTTTGTTGCAGTCCAGAATTTTATTTTTTTCAGACAGAATTGTTACTATTGCTACCTGAGTTGCTACCTCAACTGTAAAGTTCACGGATTTTTACTGTTCTCCGTGTCTGTTTTAGCTTGGGCTCTGCCAATTATTTTCCGGTTCTGCAGCAGCCAGTAACAGACTTTTCAAAACAAAAGCATGTGAGAAACATGTGTTAACGCGCGATAAAATAAATGTCGGTGTTAATAAAGTAATGAGTTAACGTGATAATAATGCGTTAACTTGCCCAGCCCTAATAAAGATATACAATTTTATTTTTTGTCAAGAATCAACAAGAAGTGGGACACAATCATGAAGTGGAACGAAATTTATTTATTTAACAAATAAAAAATTGAAAAATGGTGCAATATTATTTGGCCTCTTTTTAACTTTCAGAGCAGCAAACTGACTCCAGAAGTTCAGTGAGGATCTCTGAATGATCCAATGTTGTCCTGAATGACTGATGATGATCAATAGAATCCACCTGTGTGTAATCAAGTCTCCGTATAAATGCACCTGCTCTGTGATAGTCTCAGGGTTCTGGTTAAAGCTCAGAGAGCATCATGGGAACACACCAGGCAGGTACGAGATACTGTTGTGGAGAAGTTTAAAGCTGGATGTGGATACAAAAAGATTTCCCAAACTTTAAACATCTCAAGGAGCTCTGAGCAAGCAATCAGACTGAAATGGAAGGAGTATCAGACCACTGCAAATCTACCAAGACCTGGTCGTCCCTCTAAACTTTCATCTGGAACAAGGAGAAGACTGATCAGAGATGCAGCCAAGAGGCCCAGGATCACTCTGGATGATCTGATCTACAGCTGAGGTGGGAGAGTCTGTCCAGAGGACAACAATCAGTCTACACTGGACAAATCTGGCCTTTATGGAAGAGTGGCAAGAATAAAGACATTTCTCAAAGATAAACATTAAAAGTCTCATTTAAAGTTTCCCACAAGCCACCTGGGAGACACACCAAACATGTGGAAGAAGGAGCTCTGGTCAGATAAAACCAAATCAAACATTTTGGCCACAATGCAAAACGATATGTTTGGAGTAAAAGCAACACAGCTCATCACCCTGAACACACCATCCCCACTGTCAAACATGGTGGTGGCAGCATCATGGTCTGGGCCTGCTTTTCTTCAGCAGGGACAGGGAAGATGGTTAAAACTGATGGGAAGATGGATGGAGCCAAATACAGCCAAGTCAAAGTCCAGACCTGAATCCAGTCCAGAATCTGTGGAAAGAGCTGAAGACTGCTGTTCACAAACGCTCTCCATCCAACCTCACTGAGCTCCAGCTGTTTTACAGGAAGAATGGACCAGAATTTAGTCTCTGGATGTGTTAAACTGATAGAGACAAACCCCAAGAGACTGGAGCTGGAACTGCAGCAGAAGGTGGCGCTACAAAGTATTTACGCCCCACTTTTCAGTTTTTTATTTGTTAAAAATGTTAAAAATATCCGATAAATTTCATTCCACTTCACGATTGTGTCCCACTTGTTGATTCTTGACAAAAAATTGAAATATCATATCTTGATGTTTGAAGCCTGAAATGTGGCAAAAGGTTGAAAAGTTTAAGGCGGACGAATACTTTCACAAGGTGCTGTAAATAGGCAGTTTCTTAGGGCACTGCATGATTTTGAGCTGCTGCAGACAAAAGACAATCGTGGTGAAAGAATCAGTTCTTCAAACTACGAGTCTTCCAGCATTTACCAGCTGCCTTGCTGTTCAGACAACCTACTTACCTGTAATTAGGAGTCTTGAAGTTGTTGTGGTGTTCACATTACAAGATCTGACAAAACCATGGTCTCCAAACCATGTTTTGTCGACAGTATACGCGTGAGGTGTGACACAGGAAATGGTCCAAAACCGTGCATGAAACAGGGAAGAAAAACACTGCGAGCTTTCTGAGCAGCAGTTTGTTGCAGCGTCGCTGCTTCTTTATTGGCGTCTCTTTACTTGGATCGATTGCCAGGATTGCTCGCTCGCTCGCATGCTGGCTTGGATTTGGAGTCCCCGACATCCTCAGGTATTCAGCATGATAGATATCCGTCTTGAAATTCAATTCAAATTCAAACATACTTTATTGATCCCAGGAGGGCAGTTAATTTGCATTAGGGATGGCTCGGCAATGCATCGGCAAGCCTCTTTGATTCGTTCACTCATAATGATCAATTGCCAGTTGGCGAGGGCCAATCGCTCACCAAGTAACCAGTATCTCAAAAACAATGCCAAGGAGCTTCAAAGGCTTAAATCTGAACACTTTGAGCGCGCGCACACACACACACACACACACACACACAGTGACAGACTTACCTCTTACCAATAAGCCTTAAGAAGTTACTGCTTTCCAGTTCATCTCCTCATCCTGCCATCTCTCTGACCCTCATCAGTTCACGCCTGCTCTCTTCATCCCTCCATCTGCTCTTAAACATCTGCTGCCCGTTGCGGTATGAATGTTGGCACTGCACGTCTGAGATTTTTTTGCACATTTGGCAGAATCTATTCCAAATTTTTTTTTCTTTTTTTTTTTTCCCTCTCGCATCTTTTTCACTCCATCTTTAGGAAGAAAGGGTGGTGCAACTGTTGGTTTTAATGTAGCAGATAAACCAAAGGGCTTCTGTACCCGCAAGATGGGTCATGACCCACAACAGCCTTTGGTTAAATTAGGGCTGGGCAGCGATTAAAATTTTTAATCGCGATTAATCCCATTGTATTCGTAAAATCAAATAATGAATTCAAAAGTAGTGTAAAATGCACTTTTATTTAAATGATCTGCCATATGAGCTAAAGTGCCATAACATTTGTTGTTCAAACACTTTTAACATCAGCACTTGTCAGTAACACATAATTAGTGTAAATCTCATCTTAAAAAATGTAAAATAAAATAAAGCTTATTGCCACTGCCAGGGCATTAATGTCATCCTGTTTTGTTTTTTTTTTGTTTTTTTTTTAAAGTCTACAAACAAAATCCAACAAAATGATTGTGTCTCAGCACAATCAGAACATTAAAACAGGTAATTTCTGAGGTAACAGCAGAAACTTTTAACGGGGAGTTTTAGCGACTGTGTTAACACATTTTGCTAAATCATATCATTACTTTTACTAAACGGTGGTTAAATCAATCATCTAATAAACAAAGTAAACTTACCTTATAGACACAACTTAACCCACACTGCATTTTTCCAGCGTTTGTTTTAGTTTGGGAAAGGGAATAAAAATGTCTCCAAACGTTCTGGACACCTCCAGTCACTGTTGCAGGTCCCCCAGCAGCAATATTTCACCATGACGTTATTCTAGTATAATATAAATACTGATGATACACATCTGAAATATAGCGAATTAACACAGTCCTTAATGCAGGAGCAGAAAGTTTGTCCGACCTAGCAACAGTAACTAGGAAGGGGGCGGTGCTTACCGAAAGGTCAATCCAGTAGATCCTGCAGGTCCATCACTGAAAATGCTGACAAAATGGCTAAAAGCAGTGGTTCTCAAACTTTTAATGCTGCGTACCACCTGAGAAACTATTGAGCTCTCCGAGTACCACAATGATGACCAATTTTAAAATATAGATATATAAAATAGATAAATATTAATATATATATATATATATATATATGCCTTCTCAATTAGCTTTAAACACACAGGAGAGATGTTTATTCCTTATTGTGGTTATTTATTGTTTCCTGAAAATCATTTGAAACGTTGTATTTATAATACATTGTCATGCATTGACAAGTCATGACGTTCCCCCACGTACCACCAGAGAGCGCTCGCGTACCACCAGTGGTACGTATACCACAGTTTGAGCACCACTGGCTAAAAGGAACAGAGGAGAAAGTTGCCACTCTTACAACTCCAGCCTCTTTGGTTTTACCACACACCCCACTAGGTGGGGTTCACTCAACCATCTCACCAAAAAAATAAAAATAAAAAAAAACCTGCTATGAAAAGAGATGGAAATTGCTCGACCACAAAGGAGTAGTTTTGTTTTTTCAAAGCACATCAGAGGTGATTCATTAAGACCACAGGAAATTATTTCAGCCGGTGGGAAAGAAAAGGTCACGATATGTCTCCTTTTAAAACGACTGCTGATTATTGATTATGCAGCAACACACATGCGCGTACAGACCAGCTGTACGTCCACCAGCCCTCTGAGGAGACGAGTAAATCTACATTCGATGAACTGAATATTCCACTCAGCATTGTTTTAGTGCCAGTCGTGATGGATACTTTCTTTATCTGCGCTGATATTTTATGCAAACGCAAAGTAAGTACGCAGCACATTTCACATCACTGTTGCTGCTTGTCAGACACAATGAATGTATTTTCTTATATTTAACTACCAGGAGCAATGGCTTGTGTGAAAGAGGTGGAGGTGATGATGAACGGTAAAGGGTGCGAGGGTCTACTAAATCAACAACACGTGGGTGTTGAATAATGTGGGAGAGCAGGAGCTGAGGAAGATTAGATACAGGGTGTCATTTTTTTCATTACGATCTGCACGTTAGGAAACAAAAAATCACAAAGCATTCAAAACAACTCGCAATAAACACCCTCTTTCTCACCTGTATTTCATTTCCAATATCCTTGTCTTAACTACCACATTTAACCCATCTTGTGCCGGTGAAACTACAGCAGCTGTACAATCCAACAATGTATGGATAACTAGAAAAGCACTTGGAGAGCGCAGACCTCCGCCAACCACAACAATTCTCCCGTATAGCGATTTACAGATTGCTATAAAATCCGCATTCTGGATCAGATCCGGATCAGCCTTTAAAATGTGATAGAGGTTTCTATTGTCAGTCCCTGAGTCAAATTTTATGACTTTTGGGCAATAATTAATGGAGATATTGTGAAACAAAATTTTCAGCCCCATTGACCGCAATGTTATCGAAAATTTGAAAGTGATCCAGAATCCAGGATTTTTTCCGGATCACAGCCAAAATTGAATCAGTTCTTCCTTTTCATATTTCTGACAACTCCTGAAAATTTAATCAAAATCCATCCATAACTTTTTGAGTTATCTTGAACACAGACAGACAGACAGATAAACGCTCAATCACAATTCAAACCTCAGTATCTTTCAGTGAGGAGGAGAGTAACCATTATGCAGCTTATGATGGTTTGTGGTAAAGTTTTGGAGTATTCGGACTCCAAAGCAGCACAGGAAAAGAGTTTAAAGTCCTCTCCGGTTTGGCAGTGGAGGAGTTTAAGTATGACAGGGTTTTGTTCATGAGTGTCAGAAGAATGTTGAAGTACACCAACGAGCAGATCTGTGTTGCACCTGCAACAGTAGTGTCTTTACTGGTCTTTCTTTCTGTTTCCTGAACAATGTATTTTACTTACGGCTGGGCAAGTTATTATCGCGTTAACGCATTAATTTATTAAAGCCGACATTTATTTTATCTCGCGTTAACGTATGTTGCTCACATGCTTTTGTTTTGAAAAGTCTGTTACTGGCTGCTGCGGAACCGGAAAATATTTGACAGGTAAACATGCAAAGAATCTAAAACAGACATGGAGAACGGTAAAAATCTGTGTACTTTACAGTTCAGGTAGCAACTCAGGTAGCAATATTAACAATTCTGTTTGAAAAAAAAAATCTGGACCGCAACAAAACTGTTAAACTCCTTTGTTCAAGACTATCGCATCATTCCTCCATGTTCCATCAGATCTGCTCCATGTGTTCACTGTCCTGCTGTTCTCTAGCTGGTTACTGCAGTGCGGCTCCATCTAGTGGCACAGATGTGTAATGACAACAGAAAGTCCAGTCCTCCATTATAAAACAAATTTAGTTGTGTGGCCCGTTTTTTCATTTCGTATTTAGTCTAAAATTGAATTATAAAAAAAACAGGCATTTTTTCGGGTTTTTTTTGTGTTCGATTAAAAAAAGAAAAATTGAATAAAATGTCACTTTTTAATTTTTTTTAAATTTTTGATTGACAATTAAAAATGGAAAGAATGAATGATACACGGATTGGTAAAGTTACTGAACTTTAACATGGACATTTTCATTTTAAAGTTCTCCCAGATGGAGGATTCAACAGAAACAAGGTTATTTGTAACAACTGACAAGTTGAACTCCCCGTTAAAAGTTTCTGCTGTTACCTCAGAAATTACCTGTTTTAATGTTCTGATTGTGCTCAGACACAATCATTTTGTTGGATTTTGTTTGTAAACTTTTTTAAATTTTTTATAAAAACAGGATGACATTAATACCCTGGCAGTGGCAATAAGCTTTATTTTATTTTACATTTTTAAAGATGAGATTTACACTAAATATGTGTTACTGACAAGTGCTGATGTTAAAAGTGTTTGAACAACAAATATGACACTTTAGTTCATATGGCAGCAGAACATTTTAATAAAAGTGCATTTTACACTACTTTTGAATACATTATTTGATTTTGCGTATACAATGCGATTAATCGTGATTAATCAGGGAAATAATGCGATTAATCGCGATTAAAAATTTTAATCGTTGCCCAGCCCTATTTTTACTACACAAATTATGGGTAAGAGAGAGATCATGAATGCAAGCTCTCCCTTAGGCCGGGCTCACACTGTACAGTTTTTACAGTCTTATCAAATTAACCCAAGCCATTATGCACGACGTGAAATGGGTCAATGATTAATTCACTGCATGTTGCACTGTACACATGTGCACTTGTCTGTATGTTGCTGTAAAACTGTTGACAGTTTCGGTTATCACTATGGTAGCATCAGCATAAGGATGTTACTAATGTTTTGACAGTTAAATCTAATGTGCACAGCTAGTTTTTAAACTGCAAGCACTTACAGACTTGCCTTTTAACAAGACAAGATAGATAAATTTGCACTTAAATTTGCATCAGATGCAAAATTAATTTCCATGTAGCTGCCTCTGCGACGTACTGATGCTGTCCAAAGAGCTCCAGCTCGACCTTTAATTTAATTTTAGGGTAATGGGATCTCACTGGTCAGTATCCTTCTCTTACTAAACAGAGCACTACAGCAAAAATAGTTTGTTTTTTTTTTGTAATAGGTTAAATTATATACCCACTTAGGCAGACAGTTTGAGGCAAGTCAACCTGCAGTCAGTTGTTGTTTGGTCTTTGCACCATTTCCTGTGTCACATTTCACACATGTACCGTCGACAAAGCATGGTTAGGAGACCGGATGCGACTATTATCTGGTGTTCTTTAGGATTTGCAACAGCTCACTGCTGCAACTCTGGTCTGTCTGACTGCAAGAGTTCTGTTCAGGTGACGAAGTTTCAAATAACAAACAACAACTGTAATTAGGAGTCTTTAAGTTGTTGCGGTGTTCACATTACAAGATCTGAAAAAAAACATGCAGCGACTGCAACATTTCCAGGCTCGGGAGTATTCAGGGACGCTACGCGGGGCGGCAAAATGGCACACATCGAGCCACTTCACCGCCTGAACGAGACAAACAGGTGCAACAGCAGCTCTGCCTTCTGGCTGTCAGCGTTTATTGTTCTGCATTCTTGAAGCTGTCGAGAAGCGAATGTGTTTTATAATACTGTTTTCAAGGCTCACTGTCATTTTGGCTGGAATCCACCAAATGTTTTTGGTGCTTGGCAGACATCCGCTGTTTTTCTCCAGTCTGTCTTCAGGCTGTACGTTATTACATTATTATTATTAGGGTTAGGCACCGTTTAGATTTCAACTATTCTGATTCTGATTCTCTGTTTCGATTCTTGTTTAAAACGATTCTCGATTCCGATTCTTTGATGTGTAGGTCAACAGATCGCGACTTATTTAACAGTAGAATTTTTTTCATTAAAAAAAAAACTGAGAAGGGAAGGAGTCTTTTCACCACTGTTTTGTGAGAAAATTTACCAAGGCCCGGAGTGGTCGGCCATACAAAATGAAACACACACACTCGCTTTTTTGCTAGGATAATATATGTGTATATTTATTCCCCACAGATAGCAAGCATTGCACATAGAAGACACACATTTGCTCTTTTGCTAGAATAGATGTGCCACAAAATATAGAGCAAAACAGATAACTGACAGTTCATCAGGGTTTATGCCTTGTTTACTCTTACCGTGACACAAAGCTGGAGAGCCGAACAGCTTGGCAGAGTTAGCCTTTTAACCCGGCTGGGCGTCCGTACGAAGACCCGCAGCTGACTCTACCAGAACTTCCGGGCTCTCCCATCTTTATAGTCTTTAGCAACATTCTAGCTTGCGGGGGGGGGGGGGGGGGGGGGGGGGGGGGGGGGGGGGGGGGGGGGGGGGGGGGTGGGGGGGGGGTCCACCCCCCCCCTGGTAGCTCATCACACTAAGTCTTGGCCTCCCGCCATGGAGTTCGCTCCCACGGGAGCTCCCATGCGAACAAGCTACACAGGGGGCGCATCTCTCCCCAGTTACATTTGTTGATAAATACTAAGCAGGTGCAGAATTGATACGAAAGAGTTGGAATCAGGACATTCTCAGAACACAGAGTTTCCACCTCTGGCCTGAGAACATCCTGATCCAAAAAAGGTGCATAATCAGCAGTAATACATGAGCATAATTGATAACACATGAGCATAATTGGTAATACATGAGCATAATTGATATAAAGAGTTGAATTCAGGGCATTTCAGGACACAAAAATATATTTTTCCCTTCAACCACATAGACTGTTACTTTTCTGTGGCACTTGTGTGTTTGCTCCACTGTCATTTTACCCCTCGCAGCCAACGTGAATGGGGTGTCACGTTGTTTGTTCAGCTTGGAAAAAGGAATAAAAATGTCCCTCCAAACACCATGACGTTGTTATAGTATAATATTAACACTGATGATACACATCAGAAAAATAGCAAATTAACTCAGTCCTTAACGGAGGAGCATAAAGTTTGTCCGACTTAGCAACAGTAACTAGGAAGGGGGCGGTGCTTACCGAAAGGTCAATTAAATACGGTACACTCGTTTATTTTTCTGATGCCATGCAGGCAAAGGTGTTTTGCCATATTAGTCGTGCACCCTCCTTTGGCAGTAACACGCTTCCCGCAGATGTTGCACTGCGCCACGTAGCCGTCATTTCCCGGACTGAAATGCAGCCAAACTCGAGAGCGGCGTCTCTTGGGATCCATGTTGTGACGAGTGAGGTCCCGTCGGTGACGGATATGATGTCGACACTAGCGCGGAGTTGAGTACGCCGGGCGGAGTAACATCAACAAACTAGTGCAGTAAATCAAAACAAAACAAAAACAAACAAAACAAAAAAAATAGCGCGGACATTTAGGAACCGAAAAAAGGAATCGAAATTCAAAAATCTTCTTAACGATTCCAGAACGGGACGTTAGGAACCGATTCCCACTTGGAATCGTTTTTCTGTGCCCAACCCTAATTATTATACATTATTAAGCTATCGTTTAAAAGTGCAATTTTGCTGCCTTGTAGGCCGGCGAGTTGTGTAACTGTGGACAGCAACATTGTTTGAATAATACTATATAGAACATAATATGTCTGCAAATTTCTCTTTGAGATGAGTATCTATCTATCTATCTAATATCTTCAAAAAATTCAGAGGCCACAACCATGAAAACCCAACCATTAATGCTTAAACTGGTGTGACTCTATTTGTATTAATGTTGCTCATTAATGCCAGGATATCAGCGTGTTAGTGTAAAGGACCTTGTCCAAGGATCTCACCTGGATGTCACGATCACCTTGACTGGGGTTCCTGTACCAAAGTCAGTAGCTTAAACCTCTGAGTTATCCAGTCACTCAACCCCTGAACCCCCTGCGGTTCTGCAGAGGCCTGAACCCCCTCAATCAGATCATCAAACAAGATCGACTACGGGTACAAAATCTAAAAATAGGGCGACCACCAGCCCCCTCCTCTACATGGATGACATCAAGCTGTAAGCGTGACATCGACTCCCTGATTCACCTCACCAGGATCTACAGCAACGACGTCAGGATGTCATTCGGACTAGATAACTGTGGACGGATGGTATCTCAGAGAGGAAGGATGATCAGAACTGATGAGGTTGAATGACTGGAGGGCAACATAGTAGGGCAGATACAGATACCTGGGGATCCCACAGGCAAAGGGCCATCACAAGGTGGCAGCTCTGAGGTCAGCCAGAGCCAAATACCTACAGGCAGCTCCTGAAGAGTCAGCTGGAAGGGAAAAACAAGATCCAGGCAGATCAGATACCCCGCTGGCATAATATCCTGGCTATTGGAAGAAATGCAAGCTGCCGATGTTAAGACAAGGAAACTCTTTACAACGGAGTCCAGCATCCTGAGGCTGCACGCTAAGCGAAGGGAGGGAGGCCGTGGACGAGTGAAGGTCAGAGCTACTGTCCAGGATGAAACAGCAGCCCTCCAGGAAGACATCAAGAAGATGGGCCCCCACCGATGACCTGCTAAGTGACTGCCTCAGGAACTGAAACCCAGCATGGAGGAGGAACCCGAGGGGCTGTCATGGACGGATAAACCCCTGCAGGGCATGTACCGCCGCCAAATTGAAGAGGTGGCTTACATTGGAAAAACATGCCAGTGGACTGAAAGACAGTACAGAGGCTCTGATCATGGCTGCTTAAGAACAGGCTCTAAAGACCAGATCTATGGAGGCCGATGTCTGTACATCCCCATTTCAACTCCTGCTACCGGAACGGCAACCGGAACGAAGAAAGTGCTGCTGGGAAGTCCCGCAACGGAGGCACGTCTCGGCCTCCACTTGAGGGACCTCTCATCGTTGATGCTCTGTAAAGCCCCGCCTCGGAGGCGGAGCTCCACAACAAACCTGGCCGTCATAGCCAATGGCACAGCCAATAGCTACCTGCCAATCCCTATGACGTCTGGCCATCTGATTGGTCAACTTTGTTACTTTATATCAGCCATTCCCAAACTTCAGAATACCACGGCCCAATTTGAAATGTGAAAAATCTCCACGGCCCACCGAAACCTTTAATCACAACTGTGATGATCAACATACAGAAGCTATGATCCAATATTAATGTGAGGGGTCAACAAATAAGGTGACACTTGTCATATTAAGTTAAGATGACAGTAGAATAACACTTAACTGGTTTGTTTTATTACTTCTTAATGGTTTTTTTTTTAAATCATGCCATGAATATTTAAAAAAGATCGAGGATCTAAAACATATTTGTTTAATTTTAATGACCTCTCACCGCCCACCTGCAGTACCACGACGGTCCACCAGGGGGGCGCGGCCCACACTTTGGGAATAAGTACTTTGTATCATTTTACGCGGTGTGATACGAAAAAATACTCACTATCAAGACCAAAACTGATTTTTGTGCCAAGCTGTAAATATGTTTAGTTCTGCTCCAGATAAGTTTGGTTGGGTATCATTACACAACAATAAAGGGAATAGTACGACTGGACATTTGTTTTGGAGACAGCACCTGGTACAAAAATCGATTTTGCTTTCTGTACAGGGGGTGAATTTTTATTGAATGGCATTTTAAAACTAAAAATAAATGTTTTTAAAAAATTAAAAAATAAATAAAAACAGTGCCAAATAAAGTTACTGTTATACAATTATCCAAAATCCCAAAAATCTTGCAAGAATAACTGTGAGCTGATGGAGTCGAGAAGTGAAGGTGACTGCCAGAAGTATCAAAAGAGCTGCAGCGCACGCTAACAGAAAAATTGAGCTAGCTAAAATAGGTAGGTTTTACCACAGCACAAAGCAAAGGTCCACAGTTTTCTTTCTGCCCTTGAAGTTGTCTTTATATTTTTATCGGTTGGGTTTTAAATGATTAAGTCACGCTGACGCATCTGCTGCAGTGATTTGTTGTCTTTCAAAAAGTGGAGCATGTAGGTTATTTAAAAAATAGTTTTTTTCAGAGAACACTTGCCTTTTTGGCTAAAGTGATTTTTATTTTTAAAAAAAGAGCACAATCTTTTTCACTTTTAAGGTCTTATGAATCAGGAGATTAGAATAAAATTATGAATAGAATTTAAAAAAAAAATCCTCTAGCATGGCTCTTAATTTAAATAAGCAGCAGATGATGTCATTCAGCCGTCTCAATGTCTCTTCTCTTTCTGCAAACAGAAGTGCAGCAACCATGTCAGCTACTTGTTTTTCTTCTTTCCTTCCTTTCTTTTTTGCCATATTCTTTTATCTATCAGAAGCTGGCCATTTTCGAAACCAGCACCAAGTGGTATGAGGTGGTAATTTGCGAGTCAGTGGATCCTACCGGGTCCGTCACCATAATGGAGCTGCACCAGCAGAAAAGGATGGAGGAGGAGGTCTCTCCTGTTACAGTTCCAGCCTCCGAGGTTTTACCCAGACTGCATGATGCTCTTCACTTTGGGCTAAGCGCTGCAATAAAACCTGCTCTTACAGTAATGACATAGGCCGGTAATGGTTTTATAACCCTTTCCAGATTGATGGGCGCTTTCCTCTCTCAGACCATCGCTGAAATATCCTTCCTCCGCTGATGGTTCGACAAACCTGATTGTTTCAGATTAGCAAATTGACAAAAACATCTGTTTTCACAGAGGTTCACACACATGCTAATAACCAGTTAATCATGTGCATTTGATTAGCAGTAGCTGACAGCTCGTTAACCTCTTAATTACCACGGACCACGGAACCAATAAGGGTTGTATTTAGTTTTTCCACACACTGTCTGCATTTTAGCTTAGTTTGTGCTCTTTTTTTTCCACTTGACTGTATCTTATATCATCCTGTGTGTAAAATGACTTTTTAATGTGGCGAACTGGTTAATAGACACAGATTATATCCGCTTAGACTCTGCTTAATGTGTGCACTATATCAAAATGATTTCTCCCGTTTTAGTAAACCCAGCACTTTAAAGCTTAGGAGAAAATGCCTCCTGTTTAAAGAAACTGGTTGACATTACGGGGAAATATCGCTTTTCCCGCCGAGAGTGGCAGAAGGTCAATACCACACCATAAGCATGTTTTCATTCAGGAAATTACTGCCGCCTTTTCATCTCAATCAGTCTCGATGATAAAATATAAAATGTGAGCCGACTTGTTTCTTTTTTTCTTCAGTGAATATTTATGATTTCGTTACTGCTCAGTTTTTATTCTCAGATAGTCAAAAATTAGGCTGTATTATATTTTCTATGTAAAAAATAGTTTGCTTAGAGCAGTGTTTCTCAACCTTCTTTCAGGCGAGGCACCGTTTAAATTCATGAAAAAATCTGAAGGCACCCCAAACTTCAGATAGGCTTTGTGTCTTCGGGCCTGAATTTACTTAACTGTTGTGTCCTATGCTTTTATTTTGAAAGATTCCACTGCCTTAGTATTTGAGTTTAGACAAGTATTTATTATATTACATTATTTATTTATTAATTTTGCTTATTTTGCATACTGTCAGATGCGTTTCTGCGGCACCCCGATTGAAAAACACTGGTTTAGAGCACATGTGTCAAACACAAGGCCCACGGGCCAATTGTGGCCCGCCACGTCATTTTATGTGGCCCTTGAGAGCTTGTGCATTATTGGCTTAAATTAAATTAATTAAATAAAAAAAAAAAATTTAAGCGCATATTGACGATAAACTACATCTCCCATAATGCATTTCATCATTACCCACAACAAAAACAGTATATCACCATGAGCAAGAACTCAAGACGATTTTCAGAACTAATGAACTTGAGAAAAACCTCTACAAACTAACTCCGACATGTCAAAGAAAAGAAAAATGGTGGCCCTCGAAGGGCCAGATTGACGGCATGAATGTAACAAAATGCAATGTAAATTAAAATATATTAAAATACACCTTATTATGTTATATTATTTTATATTATTATATGTTAAATAACGGATTCTGTATTTATTTCCGAGTTTCTGTCAAAATGCCGACGTAGATTAAACTCTTTCATGATTGACACCGCCTCATAACACCAAAAGACATACTGTTTTTTCACCTTGAGATACAAACTTGTATTTGTTTTCCCGTTGTTCATTAAACTGCCTTCCTTGTGCATCAATTTTTCTTTTCTTAGACATGTTGGGGTTTGTTTGTAGAGGTTTTTCTTAAGTCCATCTTGCTCATAGCAACCGTTATCGTTGTGGGTAATGACGAAATGCATGATGGGTGATGTAGTTTTTGTCAATATGTGCTTTAAAGCGGCGTAAGCTTATTTTAAGTCTTAAAATATCGGTTTAAAATTTAAGCCAATAATGCCCAAGCTCTCGAGGGCCACATAAAATGACGTGACGGGCCACATTTGGCCTGCGGGCCTTGTGTTTGACACATGTGAGCTAAATGGTTGATGCACAAGGAAGGCAGTTTCATCAACAATGGGAAAACAAATACAAGTTTGTATCTCAAGGTGAAAAATCAGTATGTCTTTTGGTGTTATGAGGCAGTGTCAGTCATGACAGAGTTTAATCTACGTCGGTATTTTGACAGAGAGTGTTGTTTTTTCCTTTTTTAAATCCCATAACGAAATAAAAATGTGTTCTGCACCCTGGACTAAAGGCAACGTGATGGGCGACAGTTTTAAAAATGTGACAGATATGCTTTGTTCTTATCATGATCAAGTGTTTTAATAGCGTCTCATATTTTTGTGCCATGGCAACAAGGAGCACTTGGCTCTGATTGGCTGGAGCCGGTGCATTATTTTCAGAGCGCAGCAGAACTAAAGAGCTGTTTCAGTCTGATTTTTCTTGCTTCCTGAGGACAAAGAAAGCGATTAACAAGAGTAATCATTATTCTACCTCTCCGGAGCGACGCTCTGCATCGAACAGCACGGCCCGTTATTTCTGCGTAACTTCATCACTCGTTCATGGGCTGAATAATAATATCACTCCTGCTGTAAGTGAGTCTGTGCTCGACGCCACTCCGCGTCGTATTAATTGACCACACGCTTTCATGTATGCAAAGTTTGAGAGGCAGAAATCAGCTCGCGGTTCTCTTTGAGCACATAATCACAGCTGGCCGACTGTCTGCAGCCGACGCAGGAGCGGAGAACAATTACTTCCCGAGTCCCATCCGACTCATTTTGTGGCGCTGTAAGCGTCTGTGTGTCAGAGCCTCCTAATGATCAAACGCAGCCCGAACATGTCCCCGCGCTAACTGAAGTCAATTAGGGGTTTGATGCTTTCTAACCTGTGGAATCGACTGAGGCAGAAAGGCTGAGCTCCGGGTAGATGCTCCTCTGCAGAGGGAAGAGGCTGCCTGTCAGCCGGCGTTTAATCTGTCTCCGCCAATCCATCAGTGTCAGACGCCGCTGTCAGCGGCTGGCGCGGAGGACGCGGGTGATTGGAAACAATGTACGGAAAATGTGTTGGGAGCAGCACATCACAACTTAAGCGACACTTTTCTGCCACTGGTTTTAAGCGTCTGAATCTTTTCTGCTTAATGTTTTGTTTCATATTTGTGAGGTGGAACTCATGAGTACGTTACTGCTGTTTGCGTTTCACTCTTTCACGGTTTCTACGGCCCTAAAGCTACTTAAAGCTACTTTCTCTCTGCAGTAAATGGGTTCATCTGTGTATAGAATTAGGCCCCGATCGAACACCTCCCGCTACCCGCAAATTGCGGGTTTAGGAACCTCCGCTAACCGCTAATGCAATCTTCCGCTTCCCTAAAGCCGCTACCTGCTATGTTGACTCCCTTACTCACATTGTAAGCATGGCAATGGGCGTGTCTCTTTCGCAAACTCTGTATCTTGCGATCGCGGGTTTAGGGTAGCTACTTTATGCTACCTGCTGCTAGTTTAGGGTAGCAGGTAGCAGGTTACTCACATTGTAGGTGTGGTAATGGGCGTGTCTCTTGCGCTTTACGCAAACTCTGTATCTTGCGATCGCAGGTTTAGGGTAGCGGGTGGTCTGACCACCCGCTACCTGCTACTAGTTTATGCTACCTGCAGCTAGTTTATGGTAGCGGGAAGGGGGTTACTCACATTGTAGGTGTGGCAAAGGGCGTGTCTCTTGCGCTGTCCGCAAACTTGGTATTATGCGATCGTGGGTTTAGGGTTGCGGGTAGCAGGTGGTCAGATCACCCGCTACCTGCTACTAGTTTTTGCTACCTGCGGCTAGTTTAGGGTAGCGGGTTATTCACATTGTAGGTGTGGCAATGGGCGTGTCTTTTGCACTTTCCGCAAACTCGATATCTTGCAATCGCGGGTAGCGGGTATAGGGTGGTCTGACCACCCGCTACCCTAAACCCACAACCCGCATGTCGGGCCTCCTTTTGCGGCCAATACAGCGTCAATTCTTCTTGGGAATGACATGTACAAGTCCTGCTCAGTGGTCAGAGGGATTTGAAGCCATTCTTCCTGCAGGACAGTGGTCAGGTCACTACGTGATGCTGGTGGAGGAAAACGTTTCCTGACTCGCTCCTCCAAAACGCCCCAAAGTGGCTCAATAATATTCAGATCTGGTGACTGCAGGCCAAGGGAGATGTTCAACTTCACTTTCATGTTATCAAACCAGTCTTTCACCCGTCTTTCTGGTGCATTGTCATCCTGATACATGGCACCACCTTCAGGATACAATGTTTGAACCACTGGATGCACATGGTCCTCCAGAATGGTTCGGTAGTCTCTGGCAGTGACGGATCCATCCAGCACCATTATTGGACCAAGGGAATGTCATGATATGGCAGCCCAAACCATCACTGATCCACCCCCATGCTGCACTCTGGGCCTGCATCAGTCTGGGTGGTCCACTCTTTAGGGCTTCTAACTCTCCCAGATGTGGGGAAAAACAGCAAAGCTGGACTCATCAGAGAACAATATATGTTTCACCTTGTCCACAGCCCAAGATTTGTGCTCCTTGCACCAATGAAACTGATGTTTGGCACTGGAACGAGTGACCAAAGGTTTGGCTACAGCAGCTGTGTGACCCTGTGGAGCTCCTGACGGACGGTTCTGGTGGAAACAGGAGAGTTGAGGTGCACATTTAATTCTGCTGTGATTTGGGCAGCTGTAGTTTTATGTTTTTTGGATACAATCCAGGTTAGCACTTGAACATCCCTTTCAGACAGCTTCCTCTTGGGTCCACAGTTAATCCTGTTGGATGTGGTTCGTCCTTCTTGGTGGTATGCTGACGTTACCCTGGATACCGAGGCTCTTGATACATCACAAAGACTTGCTGTCTTGGTCACAGATGCGCCAGCAAGACGTGCACCAACAATTTGTCCTCTTTTGAACTCTGATGTGTCACCAATGATGTTGTGTGCATTGCAATATTTTGAGCAAAACTGCTCTTATCCTGATAACTGAACCTTCACACTCTGCTCTTACTGGTGCTGTGTGGAATTAATGAAGATTGGACACCACGCTGGTCCAATCTAGCCATGAAACCTCCCTCACTAAAATGACAGGTGTTTCAGTTTCATTGTCCAACCCCTGTATCTTAAGAGTCTGGAATAAAAAACTTTTTAAAGTAATCGAAAGAAAACACTTCAGTATAGTAACTAAAGTATGTTATAAATACAGAGTTTCATTATAATCCTCAAGACTTTAGAGTGGGGAAAAGCAATGAACAGTCTTTTCTAACTTGAGAAAGCATCTGAAATGAAGAGGAAGTATCTGAAAGCCAATATCTCTGCATTAAAACGTATTAACACGTGGCTTTATTGTGTGAGGTTTCAGAGGCTTTCACCGAAGTTAAACAGAGAGGGGAGAAAATGAAAAACTGGATTGTGTTAAACTGACCTCGGTGAATATGAGGACACATTATGAGCTTTTATCTTGACAGAAATCACATTACTGAGGCCCATAAAGTGAGGATGGAGCTTTCAGCTCTGATTCCCCGTCTGAAGGGAGATGCGGGGAGATGTCGTGTTATTGCTGAGACGACTCAAGAAGAAGCGAAACCGGGACGGCAAAGACAGGTGAGTCCAGAAGTTTACTTCTGAAGCAAAAGGACAAGGTTCAGAAACGGGAAAATGGCCTTGGAAAGGTCCAGCTCTGGTGGCTGGAACGTGAACGGGATCGACGCACGGGTGCCGGTGTAAAACCGGCGAGCAGCTAAACAAATGTCAAAAAAAGAGAGGCAGCGAAGCACAAAAACAGAATTAAACAACAGACGAACCATCAAGCGAAATCATGACAGCCCTGACAGAAGCGCCGTGAAGCTTCTCGACGGTCCGTAACCTTTCCAGAGCTGCACTCAACTCTGTTTTGTGCCTCCTCTCTGCTCGCCTCCCTGCTGCACTTCTTTCCTCTGACCTAGAAATTGATCTCGGCTAAACAACTTGTCTTGATTTCTTAAGTGCATCTGGAGACGAGATGAGAAAGGAGAATCGCTGGAGGAGCTACTAGACGTTTTTTTTTTTTTTTTTGCAGCATTGCACATTAATCCTACACCGCAAATAGACTCAAAAGCTGTCATGAGCGCTGTTTAACGCTCGTAACAATGGCGGAGATTGTGAAACGGGAAGGGCTGTATTGAAAATGATGAAGCGCCGCCGCGTACGGAGCCTTAAAATGACGGCTGCTTCATATTCATCCTCTGCTGTCGAACAAAACCGAGAACATTGAAAACTCATCGAGAGCTCGCTAACCACTCTGACAACCTGAAAACACCCTCGCCTATTCAGATGAGTTCATTAGAGAGCCTTCGCCGACCCTGGCCTGCTTGTGGTGAGTGGTTTTCGGTAAACATGTTGCCCGTCTCTCTGATTGTCACCGTGACCTTGTTTTCCCGCTCGTTCCTGATGTCCCTGACGCTCTCCGTCTCTTCCTTTGATTCGTCCGTGGCGAGTTTCCCGTTTACCTCACAGAAACACAGAAACAGACGGCCCCAGAAAATGAATGAAATCACGATATACGGCTCTTTTCAGAGGTCATCCTGCTGCTCAGCTCAGTGAGGATGGTACATGTTTTGTTGGATGGTGCAGCACTTATGTAGCCCAGGGGCTTATATTTTCATTGCTGTGTGCAGATGATACTCGGGAGAGTCCATTCGGCCAGCTCGCTGGAAGCTGGTCTACAAGCATGTATTGGTGCCATAAAGGCCTGAATGACTTCTAAATTACGAGGCTGTTGTCTTTGGACCGGTGTGCTTCAGGAATAGACCGTCTGGTCACGTAGCTTCAGCTCGTAGCTCCACATGATCTCAGGTGCAGGCTCACTTGTGGTTCACGGGGTTTCCAAAAGGAGAAGGGGAGGCGGAGCCTTCAGTTACTACGCTCCTCCCTCAGAACACAAACACCCTCTATATCTTTACTAAAAGGCTTAAAAAGACCCTGGATGACCGTGATCCATTCCAGATATGGTGTTAAGGGCCGACGCATCGATGCACTCGACTTTCCTTACTCTTGAATTCTTCAAGCTTCGGTTTTCACCATTTTGGGGTCAAACACAGCAGATCATTTTGTGTGTCCCCCATAGTGATGTTTTGGCATATGTTTTAGCAAACAAACAAAAAACCTATAAACACAAACCACTCCATTCATCAAGGCTTGGGATTGACACTATGAGAACACTGGCTTTAGACATTTTTGTGTTTGGGGTGATTGTCCTGCCCAAGGACTGGGATGACATTGCCAAAGTCACAGTTTTCTACCTTTCTACCTTCTCCTTCATTCTTCAGGCTTCCTCTCTCTCTCTACGATCTTGTTGAATGTCCTGGTCTAAAACTCTATTGCCACCTCCCCTAGTCACTTCCAGACCTCTACAGGTATATCATCAGGACCAACTGCCTTCCACTTCCCCCTCCTCACGTCAGCCTTACTAACCTTTGACACCTCCTGATCCACACTGGTCACCTCTTCCACTCTTCGTTCTCTTTCATTTTCCTCATTCATCAACTCTTCAAAGTGCTCTTTCCATCTTCCCGTCACACTCCCAGCATCTGTCAATATGCCTTGGATCACCCCAGTCTGTTGCACATCCTTCCCATCTCTATCTCTAACCTGAATCAGTCAATCTCTCCCTCCTCGCTGTCCAGCCATCATGCAAATCATCGTATGCTCTTTGTTTGGCCTTTTGCCACCTGTACCTTCTCCTTACGCTGCATCTCCCTGTTCTCCTGTCAACTCTCGTCAGTCCTCTCAGAGTCCCACTTCTTCTAAGCTAACCTCTTTCTCTGTACATACGCCTGCACTTTCTCTTTTCACCACCAGGGGTCCTTGTCTGTTTTCCTGCCAGATGACACGCCAAGTTCTCCCTGATCACATTATCTGCAGTCGTCCAGTCATGTGGAAGCACCTCCCGACCGCCCAGATCCTGTCTCAACTCCTCTCTGAACGCCAGACGACACTCTTCCTTTTCCAACTCGTGACTCGTCCAGTCGTCCTTTCACTCTAGTAACTAAGTAATCTCTGACACGGCTGCAAAACTCCCCTTTTTGTTGTTTTTCAGATCAGTCTTTGCCTCATGTGCACTGAGACTTTTCAAGTCAGGTGGTGGATTTCTGAGAGAACATCGGTATCCAGTGATACCTGGCTTCTATGACTTACTGCAACACCTGCATTACGTGTTTCTATACCTTCTTCAGGATTTTTTACTCTTAGGTTTAGTGTCTACTCTTAGTATCAGTGTGTCTCCTCCCACTTTTTTTGATTTCTCACTGCTTGCTGTTGTATTTTTTTTCTTTTTTACTGTATTTCTTCAAATAAACTTCCCCGGGCACAATGCAAAACACGACCAGGGGACATCTGCTTTGACCCACAAAATCGCAAATATTATTTCTTACATCGTAGACACAGACCGCTGTGACAAGCTGTGGTTGGTCTCTAAGGCTCCGAGGATGAAGGTGAGCTTAGCTTGGCTGTTCGAACAGCCGTCATTTTTACGAAGCCACCAAAGCAACATTTGAGACGGCGGTTCTGCTGTGAACGCCGGCAGCTGAAATGATTGATCGCAGGTTCCAGCGTAATTCTGCTTAAAAGACTCCTGAAATGATAGTCCAGTGAGCGGCTCAGCTCCTTCAGCCGACCGGCGGGGAACTGCAGCTGGTAGACATCTTTGGAGCAACCCGACAACCCGAGGTTCCGACCCGACCCGAATTGGGTCTCAGGTCCATTCAGAAGACGTGACTCCGGGTTCGGGTCGGAATCGGTACAGTTAGTCTCGGGTCCGGTCGGTGCACTCTGACAGGCTGGGTCCGCGTTTACTCCAGAGAGGTAAAGATATTGGTGGTGGCAGCCAATGTCAGGACTCGGGGCAGTTAAATTAATTATTCAATAACGTGCCGTGTTTGTCATAAAACAATCGTGTTGCCTTAGCGTGTTATTAGCGGTTTGCCCGGCAGCTGTAAAGCACAACGGATCGCCAACATGACAACGTTGGATGAGAGAATATGTTCACGACACATCCTGACCGGTGTAGGCTATTAGCGTTAGCAGTTGCTACCAATAGCATCTGTATCCACAAAGAAAATAACGACGTGGATTTATTGTTGTTTACATCACGTAGCCTATGTAGCAACGGAACCGGGTAGAAGAAGACAACTTTAGGTAAGAAAATCAAGTTTTATTCAACGCTAGACTAATTTTAACATGAGCAACTATGGGCTGGATTGTTTCGGTTCTATTCGGGTAACTTGGTTCCGTTCGTGGTCGGAAACTAAAGACTCAGGTAAGGTCGGTTCCGGGTCCAAATATTGCGGGTCCATTTGGGTTCGGACCCCCAGACTTATGATAATAGCTTAAGTTGGATCGGTTTCGGGTTGAATTTTCACGGGTCCATTTGGGTTCGAGTCCATGAAAGTGGACCCGTGATGACCTCTAGCAGCTGGGGCGGCAGCCACCGCCGGCCTGGTAGGACTCCACATGGAAGTCCACTGTGGAGCCGTCTCGCTCCAAGTTTGGCATCAGCTGCTGGCGTACTTCCAGCGGGTTAGCCACAGAGTGGCTAAGTTCCCGCACAGCTTGAGCAAAAGGAGGCTTCAAAAGCTCTCTAGATACTTTGCCCAGTTATAAACAAACAGTCTATGAGTTAGCTTCAGTGGCTATTATTAAGACGGGAGCATTTTTAGAGGAAATACAGTATTTGATAATAATGCCCCATCCCTATATCAATCTGCCTCCATGTCCTCTTTGAGCCGGCATCTGGATCAACCACCTCACTCACAAGTCGTTTCATCCTTTTGGTCCCACTTGTGTTCTACGAGTGAAGGGTCACGGCAAATCAATATGGCGTTGCCCTGATCCAATACATTAGCATCCTGTTGGGACTGAATTCTTCCAGAATGACAATGCCCCGGTCCGTAGGGCACAGGGGGGTCACCGAATGGTTTGATGAGAATGAAAATGAATGGTGACTCACTGTGGGCTTGAAAGTCACCAGATCTCAACACAAAGGGGGCTGTGGAATGTAATGGCCAAAAAAAACAAACCAGTGAGGAAGATTTGCCACAAAACAGTGACAAAAAAAACAAAGAAACTTGGAACTTGTGCCTGTTTTTGTGATATAGAGCTCCATGAAAACACTTACGACCCCAAATAAATACAAGCTAGAACACATTACAAAACGGGTGATGTAATCACCGGGCCTTTCCATCTTTGCTAATACAACTCCTAGTTTACTGCAATGGGCCTCTCAGTCAGTAAAATCACACTGCTGTTTACCATAAAACTCTTGCATGTGTCAGCAGAGTGGGAGAAAGTGCTGAATTATTCTCTTATATGATAAAAACAATCAAACCCATGCTTCAGGTCGCTGTAGTCGAAGACACAATGCGGAAAGACGCCACTGATAAAGGCCTCAGAGTAATAAATGTGTGCTGATGGCTGAAAGCATTAGCGTGAAAAATGTTGATATGGGGGTAATTGCTGGTTGAAGAAGAAGCTCAAATGGCAGGCGTCGGACTCCTGAGACGGAAAACTCGATGGCTGTGATGATAAAAGCTGACAAAATTAAAAAACAAAACAAAAAAAATCCATCTTGGATGTGCGAAGCTTCTTCTGGCTACAGAGGGGTAGCTGTGCATGCCATTTGCTAAATTGTTATAATAAGCAAATGGACCATTAGGAAGGAGGTGTCTGTGCACTGTTAAGTCTGTGGGGGGTGGGGGGGGGACTGAATAAGATTTAATCAACTTTCATCACAGTGATGTTTAAAGCTGAAGCCCATCCATCCAATGGATCCCTTTCAATTCTATATGCCACCAGTTATTTACTGTACAGTATATACCTTTACCTCAGCTGTCTATACCTGCACCTTTAATGTCACGGTGTGTAATATACACTATATTGCCAAAAGTATTCTCTCACCTGCCTTGACTCACATATGAGTTTAGTTCATCCCATTCCTAATCAATATGATGTGGGTCCACCCTTTGCAGCTAGAACAGCTCCAACTCTTCTGGGAAGAGTTGCTTCAGCACACCTGACTCAAATGAACGGTTCTTTAACGGTCTTGTGCAGACATGGATGACAAGCTCATGGTGATCTATTCATTTGAATCAGGTGTGTTGTGGCAGGAAAACATCTAAGACCTGCAGGACAGCGGCCCTCAAGGACTGGCACTGCCCACCCCTGGTCTGGAAGGGGCCTTGAAGGACCAACAGAGAGCTGGTCCCAGCAGTCCGCTGCTACTGGCTGGTCCAACGGATCCACCCACCTGGAACACGACTGACCTTGGTCACCTGCTAGCACTGTTAGCTCCTGCAGAGGTTAGCCAAAGCTCCAGCAGGATTTGTTTTTTTGTTCTGGTGGTCCGTGTCTGAGATGTTGCTTCTGAAACTGAATCTGAATCTGAAACGAGGATGGATGGACACATCATAGGTCATAGGTATCACAGGTAAGCATGAATCTTGGAGCTAAAATAGTTAGTTTGTGGTAACTGAGGGAAGCTGGGTATGTTCTAACTGACTACCAGGTTCCTTTGTTCCACCTATTTAGCGTTTTTTTTTTTTTTTTTTTCATGAATACTGCATTTAAGTCCAAGTCAGAAGTCAACAAACCTGAGATGATTTTGCTGACTTCCAGTTTTTGTTTAATTTTTTTGGTAAAAATCACAATTTTTGTTGTGACTCTTGCAAAATCCTGACTTTTAACTTAACTCTGCGGCTTTAGGTCAGAAATATTGACTTTTTCCAAATCACAATATTTTTACATGAATTAACAACTTTATGTTGAAAAATTGTAAATTTTGTGTAATCGCAACTTCTTGCTTTACACACAAATTCTTTTGTAAAATTGCAAATTTCACAAAATCCTGACTTTTTGTTGTAAAATCACGAAATTTACAAAATCCCGACTTTTTGACAAACTCAACCTTCGGCTGTCAAATGTAGAATTTCACATTTTTGTTGTAAAAATCATGACTTTATGTTGTAAAATCGCTACTTTTTGACGCGCGGCAGCTACGTTTGATGAGGAAATAGAGGCCCACTAGTCGTTCTGCTGAAAGGGCACTGATCAAGTCAGAGGGCAAAGGGGCAGATGGTTGACCTGGAGGCTAAAGCAAATAAGTATGATACAAATCCCATGCTAAATCAAGTGCAGTATAATACAGTGGTACCTCTACTTACGAACGTCTCCACATACAAAATTTTCAGATTACGAAACGCATCAATGGGAAAATATTACTTCTAGTTACGAAAAAAATTTCAGGATACGAAAGGCAAAAATACAGTAGCGCTGCTACTCTCAGCTCCCAGAGTTTACCAAAAGTAAACATACTTGTCGGCTCTGTATCTCGCTTTGAAAGCGGTGCGTCCGAGCTGCTCTGCCATTGGCTATCGCTTAGCATCTTCCTGGCATCCCATTGGCTAGGAGGGCCCCTTGTCTGTATGAGCGTAACCCAGCAACCCACGTAAACAAACAATTTTTACCTCCGCCAAGGAGGTTATGTTTTTGCCAGCGTTTATCTGTCTGTGTTCAAGATAACTCAAAAAGTTATGGATGGATTTTGATAAAATTTTGTCGGAATTGTCGGAAATGTGAAAAGGAAGTCCTGATTTCATTTTGGGTGTGATCCGGAATAAATCCTGGATTCTGAATCACTTTCAAATTTTCGATAATTGTTGCGCTCGGTGGAGGTCTGCGCTCTCTGAGTGCTTTTTTTAGTTCTAACATGTATTTCTTACAGGTTTTCATGTCATTTCATGTATTATTTATAATTTATAAAAAAATCTATGTACGAATTTTGGGGGGCTTGGAATGGATTAGGGCATTTACATGGAAAACGCGTCTCTACTTTCGAAATTTTCAGATTACGAAACTACTTCCAGATTAGGGGTGAGTACGGCAAGGACCTTATAATACGATATGTATCATGATACTTGGGTCACGATACAATAATATCACGATATCATGATATATTGCAATATTTTACCCAGTATATATCAAAATTAAAAGTAGAGATGAAAAATCAAGTTGCTGTATATGTTCATCAGATGATATTGATCATTCAGAGGACAAATCCTATTTAAATAGACAAAGCCTATTTATTGTTTATTATTAGTGTTTTTGCACATTTAAGTAACCATTACAACATACTGACGGCATTCTAACCACTGTAAAAAATCGATATTATTGCGATATATTGCCAAATCGATTTTTTTTCACACCCCTATTCCAGAACCAATTAATTTCGTAAGTAGAGGTACCACCGTATAATCATGTGTGATGCGTCACGTGAGGTTTGCTTCGACATATATTATACTGCAACTAGAAGTTGAAAACTGGTAAGATTAGAACCACAACATGAGATACATGGATGGTTTTGAAAAGTCAATAACATGGAGCAGAGTCAAAGAAAAAAACATCTTAAAGGGCGTTTCAGCAGCAGAAAGGTGTAAAAAGGCTTAAATGAACTAAATGAATGATTCACAGGTTGATGTTATATGGATTCAGGTCCCAGAAGACATAACTTAAGCTTCCTTCGCTCAGGGAGCTTCTCAACTTATGACTGGATTAATAATGGATGAAATCAAACCAAACCAACGTATATCCATTAGCAGCTCTTGCACTTGCAATGAGAAGCTTCAAGTGGCTGACACGGACAATTTCTCAGAGAGATGCTGCATTAATATGTAGTAACATGTAGTTGGTTCTGCAGGGCGGCGGAAACTGTGGCACAATGTGGTTTTACTTGAAGATCTAAAGTTGTGTTTTTGACAGTCTTTTGACATAATTGACAGTTGATTCAGCTGTGACCAGAAACGTAGCCAACCGTAGTCCAGCGGTCAGACTGCAACCGTGGTTAGGTGGCTTCAGCTGCCGCTGGCTGCATTGGATAAAGTAGCAGTTGAAGTGTCGCCAGCTGGTGAGTCGCTCTGTCTTCACTCCCAGACCCCTCACTTTCAGTCATTTTGAATGTGGAAACGATTCAGGACTAATGGTGCAAACAGCGGGATGCTTGTGAATAAGCATCTCCACATATGCCTCCAAATGTGGAAACTACCGACAGCTTGCATCGCGTCACACAATATTGCCTTCGGTCTGTTATGACCATTGCCACCAGTTGGACTGCTGAATGACGCTGGATAAGAGCTGTTTTTTTTTTTTGCATCCTGCATCAGTGTGATGTGCAGATCTTCTGAGCTCTTGAATTTGCTTTATTTCGAGGTTGCATGAAATTTCTAATCAACGTGGAGATGATGGAAATCATCTAATTTATCTTTATGAGATAATCATTTCGATGCAATGTGGATTTTTGGTGCTTGCAGCCTCACGACAAAGCACCTAAGACGGGTTTTAACCACAATTATATTTCAGACACACACAAAAAAACATGTTATCCCCAATATGCTGTTTTATTGGTGATATTAAATGGTGAATTGCCTTTATGATCCACTACATTCAGCACTCAATTCATTCGGCCTCCCAGGATCTCATGAAAATAAAATCTAAAAACAAATTAGCGTTCAATCAAAGATTACCCTGGCAAACTAAAGAGCCGACTGCTTCAACATTTTGGATACGATTCAAACTGATGAAAGTGATGAAAACAGCTAGATCAGGGGTGTCAGAGTCATTTTCACTGAGGGCCACATCAGCATCATGGTTTCCTTGGAAGGGCCAGATTGACAGCATGAATGTAACAAAATGCAATGAAAATCAAAATAGATTAAACTACACCTTATTATATTGTTAAATAAGTGTTTCTGTATTTATTATCTATTCAAGTTTCAAATATTTAACTCATTATTATATTAAACTCAGGGTTTGTGGTTGTAAGAGTATCCATTACCTTGGTTTCAGAAGCGGAAGCGGTTCTTTGTTTTTCTTGCAGGCTAAATTTAGCATACTTAGCTCCGCGTTTGCTGTCAAAATGCCGACGTAGATTAAACTCTTTCACGACTGACACCCACCTTATAACACAAAAGACACCTTGAGATACAAACTTCGGTAATTGTTTTCCCATCCTTAATGAAACTACATTCCTTGTCGTTGTGGGTAACGACGAAATGCATGATGGGAGATGTAGTTTATTGTCAATATGCGCTTTAAAGCGGCGTAAGCTTATTTTAAGTCTTAAAATATCGGTTTAAAATTTAAGCCAAGCTCTCGAGGGCCACATAAAATGACGTGACGGGCCACATTTGGCCCGCGGGCCTTGTGTTTGACACATGTGAGCTAGATGGTTGGAAGAAGGAAGGAGTGCAGCTCCTTCTCTTTCTTTCCGCTAACACAAATGCTAAAGGGACACAATCCTCGCCGCATCCCTCTCCAACGGCTCATTTCGAAACCAGCCTCACTGTTCGGAGCCTTGATTTATGCGCACGTCAGGCATCAAATTAATGTCAACCTTTTGAGGCTCGGGTTCCGACTTCCCGTCATAATTTAAGCGCGGCGGTTTCAAGAAGCTTCGCGTTAAATAAGTGTGACCATTGACGGATGCTTAATTCAGTTTTTAATTCAAATGAGCGAGGGGGGGGGGGGGGGGGACCTAACGGGAAAACGTCGGGTAGGAAAGCGGGGGGACTGAGGGAACGTAACGTGTGAAATGAACTGTAATTAACGTCGAACAAGAGGAGGCTGGCAGAAAAGGCCGGCGCACGCTTCTCCCATCCAGCCTGCTTCTAATGGGAATATGATTGCATTCTGTCTCTTTTCTCCTCATGAAGGTTCTTTGTCTAATTCAATCAATACTTCAGGGCATTCGATGCACCCTGAGTGGATGCTCTGAATGCGGTGAATCAAAGCAAAGCGATTCCGACAGCAAATGCAGCAGGACTGACCTGTGGTCTAATTCACTAGAAAGATGGAAAACGCTGCATTGTTTTAGCCCGAAGAATCGCAGCGATCTGTTTATAACCCAAAACATCTGTGTAGAAATCTTAAGAGAGCCGAGGACTGAGTGTTCGAGGCTGTAAATGCTGCAGAAATGTGGTGTGTGTGGAAAAATAATGTGCTTTTTTTGTCACTGGAGCATCTCACGTACCCCTGAAGCAACATTTATAACCTGTAAATTGGCAGTATGGGCGCTTTTTAGATAAAAATAATCGAAAATAATTGCAAACAATTCACCGTATAATCCATTCAAGCCGTTTTATCAGTTGTTTGTCATGATATAATGCAAACGAAACTACAATGAAATTCTAAAATACAAGCAATAAGACTAATGCAAAAAATAATTACTCCACTCCATCGTTTAAAATCTGTATCGGTTGCACTTCAAGATGGAAACTGGGATGTCACGGCTCGGGCACAGATCCGTCACAGTACAAACCTCATAAAGCCATTTTCAGCACTCGCGCCGCCGCTGACAAGCTGCTGCCCACAGGCCTTGTCCTTCTGAAGGTCCCCCCCCCCCCCCCTCCCCCCCCCCTCAGTGATCCTGTCATAACAATTCGTCTGCCCGTATTTGTTAAAGTTACTCAGGTCTTTGTACCTGCCAGTTTTATGTGCTTCAAACACAACTGACGAAGAGATATGAGACCACGGAGGCTCAGATTTAAGGATGCGAGCGCGTGAAATTTATGATATGAGCAGGAAGCGCGATGAAAATGACCGAGGTGATGTAAAACTTCAAGAACACAGCCTGTAAACAAGTTGAGTGTGGACTTGTGGGGGGGAGGGGGGGAGGGGGGGGCGTCTCTTTCAGTGCAGGCTTCAATCTCAAGTCTCCTCCAGACATGCAAAATATAATATAAAAGCACGTGGACGGGTTCACGGGCTCGGCATTATAACGTACTCTGCATTTCCGCATTTATCGTTCCAGAAGTGTTGCGTGTCGACCAAAGAACCTCAGATCTGGAAGGAGCACCGGATCAACTCCAGACCCTCTTCAGGGTCCTGGAGGGAACATGGGAATTTTCCCAACCAGTCCTCATGTGCTTTGTGGACTTGGGGCCAATTCCAATTCCTCTCTTAACCCTCAATCTCAACCCTCGCCCTTAACCCTCAATTTTTGGCCCTCAATCTTAACCCTCTAAAGTAAGTGTCAGGGTTATCTTGTGACTTAGAAATGTGACACCCCTTTAGTGCAGTTACGTCTTCAGACTGAAATGTATCAGAGCCGTGTTGTCTCTGTATTCCCTGAAATGACTCAGGTATAACATTAAAAAGAGCGCTGTATATTCTCCAAATAATATTAGCAAATAACACAATAGAGGATACATTATTCAGTCCTCCGCCGCTACACAACAAGGTATACAAGTAACGTGAAGCCGACCCGGACCGCTGACGGGACCGGGACCGCCCCGGTCGGCGGCCGTCCCGGGACCGACCGGGACCACTGACGAGTACAACGTGAAGCCGACGGGACCGCCGGTCCGGCAGCAAACATCGTGAAGTAAAAAAAATAATTGTTACGCAACAACGATGTTAATCCATGAAAAAAATCTCAAACAAACACAATAAAATGGTTTCGTAACATTCATATCTTTAAGATATACGAAGATACTTACGTTTGTAGCTAGCTTCTGGGTAGCCCTTACTTCCAAGGGTGGTGTCGGAAAATCCCAATTTTGAGGGCGATACAGCCCTCAAACTCGTCCCTCAACTTGACTTGCTAAGAATCGGGACACCACTTGCACTTAGCGGGAGCGCGCATTTTTGAGACTGAGGGTTAAGATTGAGGGTTAAGGGAGGAATTGGAATTCACCCTTGGACTCCTGAGGGGGGGGGGATTGATCCAGGAGGACATGGTAGGGGATGCTATCCAGTCCCTATACAAATTGGTGCAGCGTTGGCTGTGGTGGAGAACAAGCTGAGGCTAAAGGCAAGGCTATCCGTTTACCGGTCGACCTTTGTTCCTACCCTCACCCAAAGGTCGGGTAGTGACCGAAAGACTGACATTGCGGATACAAGCAGCTGGAATTGGTTTCCGCTGCTCCTTCACATCGAGAGCAGCCAGCTGAGATGGTTCAGGGTCAGGATGCCTTCTGGACGCCTCCTGGGATGAGGTGTTTCAGACATGTCCAGCCCGGATCCAGATAAGTGGAAGTTAATCAATGGATGGATGGATGTGTGAACAGTCAAGAGGAGACAAACACACATGCTTTTATTTTGTAATTAGCATGTTATTTCCGGAGCCTAAAGACGACACACTTCAGCCAAAATATTCTGACCACTGATGGAAGGACTGCTACTCCCCCCCCCCCCCCAACACACACCACACACACACACCACACACACACCCCTCCCCCCAAGGGAGACATGCCTTTTTACCAAAGGTTTTCAAAATAAAATTGCGGCATACCGCACACCATGCTTTGGCGTTTTTGATTGGGTCATCAGTTCAGACACCGAGATATACACTCTCAAGCACAGAAAAAAGTTTTGTCTTTTGTTTTTCAGGGGGTGTTTTCATTAGGGCTGGGCAAGTTAACGCGTTATTATCGTGTTAACGCATTCATTTATTAACGCTGACATTTATTTTATCGCGCGTTAACGCATGTTGCTCACATGCTTTTGTTTTGAAAAGTCTGTTACTGGCTGATGGTGAACCAGAAGACAATTGGCAGGTAAACTTAAGGAAAAGCTGAAACAGACATGGAGAACGGTAAAAATCTGTGAACTTTACAGTTCAGGTAGCAACTCAGGCAACTCTGGACTGCAACAACATTCCTCCATGTTCCATCAGATCTGCTCCATGTGTTCACTGTCCTGCTGTTCTCTAGCTGGTTACTGCAGTGCGGCTCCATCTAGTGGCACAGATGTGTAATGACAACAGAAAGTCCAGTCCTCCATTATAAAACAAATTCAGTTCTGTGGCCCGTTTTTTAATTTCGTATTTTTGATCCAAGTCTAAAATTGAAATATAAAAATAAACAGGCATTTTTTTTTTCATTTTTTTGTGTTAGATTTAAAAACGTAATAAAATGTCACTTTTTATTTTTTTGATTTTTGATTGACAATTGAAAATGGAAAGAATGAATGATACACGGATTGGTAAAGTTACAGAACTTTAACATGGACATTTTTATTTTAAAGTTCTCCCAGACGGAGGATTCAACAGAAACAAGATTATTTGTAACAACTGACAAGTTGAACTCCCCGTTAAAAGTTTCTGCTGTTACCTCAGAAATTACCTGTTTTAATGTTCTGATTGTGCTGAGACACAATCATTTTGTTGGACTTTTTTTTATTTTTCATAAAAACAGGATGACATTAATGCCCTGGCAGTGGCAATAAGCTTTTTTTCATTTTACATTTTTTAGATGAGATTTAAACTTAATATGTGTTACTGACTAGTGCTGATGTTAAAAGTGTTTGAACAACAAATGTTATGACACTTTAGTTCATATGGCAGCAGAACATTTAAATAAAAGTGCATTATACACTACTTATGAATTAATCATTCGATTTTGCGTATACAGTACGATTAATCGTGATTAATCAGGGAAATAATGTGATTAATCGCAATTACAATTTTTAATCGTTGCCCAGCCCTAGTTTTTCTTTTTTTAATAACATGTCTCAGTTATGTTATTAAGTTTTATCTCAGACGTCAGTCGCATCCAGCAGAGTCCTTTCAGGATGACTGTGCCTCTAAAATGTAATTTGAAATCATGATGCCGGTTAGAAAGGCCAGCTCCTCCCGGTCCCTCGCTGTGAAACACGCCTTCAGTTTATTCGCTGTAATCAATCCTGTGTGTTTCTGCGTCAGCGTCGGCGGAAACGGCGTAAACATCCTCGGTGATGCGCATCGCTCAGCTGCTCCCCAACCTCTCCTCCTTCTGTGGCTGTTTTTTTTCTTATTTATTTTTATAGCTACATAATTTCTTCTGTTGCTTCTACCCCGCCTGTCCACTTTTATCGCTCCAGATGTTTTACCAGTCGAGCTGTTTCTCCCGTGAAGAGCTGCAGGCTGAGCAGCTGCTGCGTTTGCGGAGAGACAAGATCCACTCGCACTATTAAGATGAAAAATAAAACTAAATAAAAACGTTACTTGTCATTAAATCCATAGTGCTGTTGCAGCGTTGCGGGGTTATTTGCTGCTGTGCAGATGTATTTAGTGCTTTGGTGACATGCATAAATGTTTGTGAAAAATAAAATAGAACCATTAAGATGCCATTAACAGCATCCCTGTGATTTCTAGGTTTAACAACAACATTAAAGATACAAAAATACAACTAAATCACTTGATCGTACTCGGTCTTTGTATGAGACAAATTGAACCTCAGATGACGACCAACATATGATTTTTGGTCCCGCTGCACAACGCCGGACTTTAAAACCACGACCCTTTGATTTCTGTGTGCAGATTTAATGATGATTTCAGATCATTGTTCTGCTGCTTGACCCATTTTCAGCCAAGTTTCAGCTGACTGACGGGTGGCTTCACATTTGCTTTGAGAATACCTTGATCAACAGTCTGCTCAGTGGCTACAAGCTGCTCAGGTCCAGAACAGCCCCACATCATCACCCTTCCACCGCCGTGCTTGACAAGTGGTATGAGGTGTTTCTTCTTTTTTTTGTCTGCATTTACATTCATGGTTAGCGCCATCATCTAGCCAAACCATCTAGTATGTACAGTCATGGAAAAAAATTATTAGACCACCATTTTTTCTTCACTTTCTTATTCATTTTAATACCTGGTACCACTAAACATCATCATGTGACTAAAACAGACAGAAAAGAAAACACTGAATGCATAAAAGCAGTGTTTTTGGCCAGTACAACGTAGGGCTGCACAATTAATCGAAAAATAATCGAAATCGTGATTTTTGGTTGCCACGATTAAAATTTTGAAAATCGTGATTAATCGCGACCATGTACAATGTAGTGTAGGGGACAATGTAGTGACCCGCCTTTGGGCGTTCTTGAAGCTAAGACATGTTTACAGGCTGGTGTTTATGGCCAAAAATCTCTAGGACCGCCTAAGTTTCATGCTATTGCCTTTTATATAATTTGTCCATCCCTTATGCAATACTTCT